>JADKYC010000089.1:0-150612 GCA_019843955.1 Xylaria sp. 218_066 | reverse complement strand
TTTATATTTTAAACGTAGTAATTTTATTTTATTTATTAGTTAAACCGGTTTTTTGTTATAAAATATTTTAATTTTTAAAAGTTAACCTTAAATTAAGTAAAAATACCCGCTAAATTTAAATATATTAATAAGCAGAGAAAAAAAAACTAATAAAAATTACTTTAGTAATAGCAAATAAAGTAGCAACAGCTTAAATTTAAAATTTAGCTTTCGGGTCCAAGTTATAATTTATAAAAAATACTTTTAGCGCGGTATTTTTTAAGTTTTTTAAAATAGGACGCTTTAAAGAGTAAAAGCTTTATATAGTTAAATATTAAGCTTTTATATAGCTTTTTCGATAAATTAAATAGTTTAGGAATATTGTTTTAAATAGGAGGTAAATTTCTTTTAAAGCTAAATATTAGCTAAAAACTAATAGCGTATAAATAAAGTAATTAAAAAATAAAAAATATTTTAAAAAAAGGGTTAAATAGTATATAAAATTGTTAAAAAGGAAGCGTTTATAACTAAACCTTTTTTTAGCAAATTATTTAATGTTTTTACTAGTATATTTTGCTAAGTTTAAGCTAGCATTAGTTTTTATAAAAAAATAAAAGCTTTAGGAATATAGCTTTTTTAAAAGTATTATAAACTTTTATATAATATTTTTATAAGGACCAAAAATTACGCTTTAGTAAAAATGTTAACATAATAGTTATTAATAACTTATTTTAAAATATAGATTAAAAAGTTAAATATTTATATAAATATTTAAATATTAAACTTTTATATATAATAAAAATAAATAGAAATAAAAGCTTTTATAGGTATATTATTAACTAATTTTAATGTTTTTAAATAGATTTAAATAAAAGTATAACTATTTAAACTTAAAAAATAGTAAACTATATATAAATAAAGTAAAGCTAAAAAAAACTTTAATAAAAGCTTGTAGTAGTTTTAATATATAAATTGATTATTAAATTTATATATAAAGATAAAAAATTTATTAAACTATTTAATAGCTGGTTACTGCCGAAGTTTTTTTTAAAATAGCAGTATTATTTTTTAGTTTTATAAAGTAAAATAAATAATTAAGGACTTAAAAGCGCTTTTTAGCTTTTATTTATTTTTAAACTTTAAATATATAAAAAGTTTTTATTATTTAGTTAAACGTAAATATTTAAATATATTAATATTAGTAAGCTATTTTTAATAAGCAAAACTAATAATATAAAATAAACTAAACATAGGGTTAAAATATTAAAATAAATGTTTATTAAATATTATAAAAAGTATTAGCATATTTAAATAATAGAACAGTAGCTATAAAAGTTAAAATTTGCTAAAAATTATATAACAACTTATTTATTAAATATGCTAGCTTTAAAAATAAATAACGCTTAAGCGTTCTATTTATATTTTATTTTTAAAATAAAAATAATGCTTTAAAAAGTAGGCAGCTATAAAAGTTAATAATAAAGCTTAAAGTGTAAGCTTAAATTAAATAGCTTTTAATATAAATTTTAATAAAAATAACAAATATTTTAATAAGAACTTAAAAAACCGAAGTAGAAAAAAGTTTTATATAAATAACGGTTAAACGTAGGTTAGCCGATTTTAAGCTATAGAAAAGTTTTGTTTTAAAGTAGGCATTTATATTTTATATAGTAAAAAAGAAGCTAGTTAATATTTTAGCGTTTAAATTTAAGTTTTATGCAGTAATATAACTAAATATAGAAATAACAGTAAAAGTTTTAAGCAGAGTTTTTTTTTTTTTTTAATAGTTTATTACTTTAAAATCGGTTTATTTAAAGCTAAAGTTTAATAGTTAAAAAAACTTAATACTTTTATTAGGTCTAGTATACTTTTAACGTTTTTTAAAAATTTATAAAAAGAAATAATTTTTAAGCTAAATTATACTTATAACTATAGCAAGTTTTTAAAATAAATAGCTTTTAGTTAATAAAATAATATAAATAAAAAAAGTTAGCAAAATAAATTTGTAACTTTAGGAAAAAGATTAGTTTTAAAAGTTAAATATGTTAAGCTTTTAATAAATAGCTTAAAAATAAATCGCTATTAGCTAGGTAACCGGCCGGCGGCTTTTAATATTTAAGTTTTAACGCTTTTAATAAGCTTTAGCTGTTTGGCGTATAGTTAATAACTAATTTAAAATTAATACGAATAAAAAAAATCTAACTGTTTAATTAAAATATAGTATTATAATAGTTAGAAAATAATATTAATATAATATAATTTTTATTTAGTGTTTTAAATATTAAAATAAAATAATTTAACTAAACGTAAATAAACGGTAAGAATAACTATAACTTAAAATAACTATTTAAAAAAGTTATAAAAAAGCTATTATAAAATAAGTTTTAGTAGTAAATATACCGTATTTATTATAATATTATTAAATTATAAAAAGTTCTTAAAGCTTTAACTACTATAGCCTATTAAAAAATAAAGTATAACATTAAATATAATAGTTTAAAAATAGTAAAAACGATAAAAATACTATAATAAATAATTTATAGCTAAGTTTATATTTAAAAATATAGTTTAATAATTAAATAGCAGTAGGTTAAGCAGTTAATATTCTTACTACTTAGCTTAAAATATAATTTATTTCGAGCGTAAAAGTACAGCAATATTAATAGCTTTTAAAATAGCTAAATGCTTTATTATCTAATTAATAATACGTATAAATAGATTAACAAGATTCCTACTATTCCTATTTACTATTTAATAAAACTATAGCTAAAAAAATAGGCTTAACAAAATTAGCAAAAAAAAAAAACTTTAAAAGTTTAATAAGGTTTAAAATATAAATAAATATTAATTTAGCAACCGTTATTTATAAATAGTTATAAATAAAATAACCTAGTATAAAAAAGCTTATAAAGCTTAAAGCTTTATAATAATCCTATAGCAAGCTATTAAAACTATTATAATATGCAGTAAAATATTAGTTTTAAATACTATTATTTAAAGCTTAAAGTATATATTAATTTTAAACGAAAGCTTATGTTTAATTTAAGTGCTTATAATATAAAAATTAAATAAATTATAGGTTAAACAACTTATAGCTAGAGTTTTTTTTTAAAAATAGTAATAGTTAAGCTTAACTTTAGTTTAACATTATAAAAAAATATAAAAAGTATAAAATAAATAAAAGCTTTAGCGCTAATAAAATATTATTATTTTATTATTTTTTTATTTATTTAATAAAGCGGAGCTAGATTTTTGTTTAACTTTTAGTTTTAAAGTTCTTTATAAGCTAAATTAAATTAAAGATATTATTAAGTAGAAAGTTTAGCTAAAATAATATATTTATTAAACTATAATATAAATATTCTAAAGGAGGCTTATAAAAAATAGAAATTTTTAATAAAATAAAAAAATAAAAGTTTTTTTAATTTTAATTTTTAATATAAATATAAACTATAAAAATATAGCTTATTAATTTTTTAGTTTTTTAAAATTTAAAGCTAGAAGTACTAGAAAAGTTATTATAAAAATTAATTTATTATTTTAAGCTTATAAAAAATAACGTAAGTTTAGTCTAATATATTTTATATATATGCTAAAATATATAGCTTTAGTAATAGCTACTAGGTTATTAACTTAGTTAGGCAAAATATTTAAATGTAGAGAAACTTTTTTATATTATTTTATAAGTAAGTTAGTAGTACTAAGTTTATAAAGTAATATTTTTTAATAAAATAATATATTATTATAAGTAATAATTTATTAATAATAGGGCAATTTATAGCTTAATAGAGCTTTATATTTAAAAAAATAAGTTTTATAGTTTAATGTTTATTAAAATGTTAGTTAAAAATTTTTTCGGCTTAAAATATAAGCTACTCCTATTTAAAAAGGTGCTAGCAGTTATAAGTTCGTATAAAACCTATAGCTATCGGAATAAATAGCTAATAGTATAGCTATTTATAAATATAAAAAAACTAGTTTATAGTAGCTAAATATTTATAGCAACATTGCTTTTTAATTTTTTAATGTTGGCTTTTTTTATTATATTAAAGTAGAATTTAGTAAGCGTTAAATTGTTTATTTATTAAAATTATAGATTTTTTATTAATAAAAAAAGTTAGGCCTTTATAGGCCTTTGCTAGTTAATATAATATATTAATTATAGGTGTTATATAATAATATAACCTAGTTCGAAAAAGGTTAAAGTAAAACTAATAATAGTGTTACTATGTTAATTTTAAATAGAGTTATATTTATTGCGGCTTATATAAAGCGTAGTAAGGTATAAGTAGTATTATAAATATTATTTAAAGAATATATTAAACCCCTAGGAAACCGGGTTAAGTAATAGAAAGCTTATAATTTAAATTTATTTGGGGGCGCTTAAGCTATTTAAATAAATATTTATAGCAAGCTTAGTATAATTTTTAGAATTATTTAAATAAAAAATATAAGCTAGGTTTAAACTGTTATAAAATAGGTTAGTTTTATTTTATTAATAATTTTACTGCAATAGTAATTTAGTTTAGTATAAAAAGAACTGTTAATTTAAATAATTAGTTTTTATAGCTGTTTAATTAAGCAGTACTATAATACTACTATTTGCTAAATAATAGCTAAACATTTCTAAGTTAAAATTTATATTAGAACGTAGTAATATTTTTTATATATTATAAATAGATATAAATAAGCTTTAGCTTTATATTTTAGTTAGCAATTTTGTTATTAGGCTTAAAATGTTTAGTAGTATTTTATATATTATAATTTTAATATATATAAAATTAAATTTTTTATAAACAATTTAGTTATATAAAAAGGTTTTATAAATAATAAAATAGCTTTGTTATTACAATTTATTAAAGGTAAGCTTTTTTTTGTTTTAATCTTTTATATTTTTTTTACTATAATAAAGGGTTAATAAAAAGATTTTTTTTAACTTTTTTTGTTATTTTTTATTTTTAAAGTAAGCTTTTTTAAGCTTAAAAAAAAAAAAAAGTAAAAGTAAAATAAAGAAAACTAAGCTTGCTACTAATATTAATTAAAAGCTATAGTTATAGTAAACTTAGTAGGCGAAAGGTTAGTTATTTTATAAAAGTTATATTAAAAAAAGTATAAAGTAAGCTATATTAGTTATAAAAGAAATATATAAAATAAAAAAAAAGTAATAATATAAAAGGTGCTACTTTAAAAAGAATAAAAAAGACTTTTTACTAAGTAAGTTATATTATAACTATAGTTATAATAGTTTTAATAAATAAAAAGTATTATAACTATAGCAGTATTAATAGGTAAAAGGCGCTAAAGTTATAGTAATTTTTATAATAAACTTAAAAAAAATTATTTTATAATAGTTATTTTAAAAGAAAATACTTTAAAAGCTTTTAGTTTAATTTAAATATAAGGTAGGTTTTATAAGGTAAATAAATTTTTAACTTATAAAATAAATATTTTAACAATAAGAAAGCTTCTAAAAATAAAACTAATATAAAAATATAGCTAAAGCTATAAACTATATATTAAATATATATAAAAAATAGTATTATTAAAGCAAAAAAAGAATTTTTTAAAAAGTTTTAAGCTATATTTTAAAGCAAACTTTGTTTAGCGGGTAGCTAAAAGAAGTGTTATTTATTTTTATTAGTATGTTTTTTAGCAAGTTTTAAAGGCTGCTAAAGGCTTTAAATAACGTTTGCTATAGGTTTAAAGGGCTTTATATATAAATATAAGGTAAATTAGCTTAAGGAGCTGTTTTTTAGCGGTATAGTTTTATTTAAATAAGGGAGTAATAGTTTTTAGAAAGTAGTTATAAAATAGAAGTAAAAAAAAGGCTTTTAATTTAGGATAAAAAAAAGTTATTTAGTAATAGCTATTTTATAAAAGGGTACTTTGTTATAATAAGTTTTTATAAATGTAGGATAAGCTGTGTTAAAAAGGCTACTTTAAAAAGCTTATTTTATAGCTGTAAAATTTATAGCTTTTTAGGTAAGTTTTTTGAAAATAGTTATTTTATAAAAGCTACTTTATAAAGTAATAAGCTTTAAAAAATTAAAACTTTTTAGGTAACTTATGCTAGCTTTAATAGCAAAAAGGATAGCTAGTTAAATAATAAATAAATATTATATAAATATATTAAATAAGGAAAAAAAAAAAAAAAAGGTATTAAAATGTAGTTAAAAAAAGTTAGTTATTAAAGCTACAAGCTTTATTATTAATAAGCTAAATAAAAAAGTCGATTAATTAAATTATAATATTATAAAGTTTTTTAAAACAGAATACTATAAAAGGTAAAAGCCCCGTTATAAATAATATAAGCTTTATAAAGCTATATAATAAAAAATAACATAAAGACGGCACATTAAAATAAAATATAGTTTAGCTTATAAAAGTCTTATAGGTTAAAAAAAACTACTTTAAAAAAGTTACTTTATATATATTTTTAATAACGCCTACCGCTAAAGTTCTAGCGGGCTTTAATAAGTATAAAATAAATAATAAGTTTGTTTAAAAGTAGGAAAAGCTAAGCTACTTTAAAAAAGTTAACTAATATTAAGTTTAGTAATGCTAGCTACTATAGTATAGCGGGCTCGGCGTGCGTAAGAAACCTTACCCTAAAGAGGTCTACCTTATACCTACTTTAAAGAAAAAACTGCCTACCCGGTTTTTTAGCAAGGAACTATCAAGGCATGCTAGACTATATATTATTTAATAGCTAATTTTTCTAATATTTAAACATACTTATATACGCTATAATAAGCTATATATTAGCAGATTAATTTACAAAATTAATGTTTAAAATTATTTAACCTAGCGTGTTTATAAAAAAAGTAATAAGTTTATAAAAAACTTTATATTTTAAATTATTATAAAATATTTATTTTTAACTAAAACCGGAGCTAATAAAATATATTATACTATTATTTTATAGTGTTTTTAAAAAAAAGTTATTTATATTAGTATAAAGTATATTTTAATAAGCGTTAATAAAATTATTGCTTGCTGTTTTAAAAAAAAAAAACTATTTTAAAAGTATTAAACTTTTTTTTTTTAAAAAATAACCTTTAATAAAATATAAGTAATAAAGTAAGAAGTTTAATAGTATAAAAAGTTGTTAATTTAATAATAAGCAGTAAGTAAGTGGGTAGGTAGTAAATGCAAGCAAGGTTACCTTAAAAAGTGCTACCTAGCATTATTTTAAACCTAAGTAAACAGTTGTAGCAGCTTATATAGCTAAATAGACCTATAAAATACAAAGGAGGCTACCTTATAAAGGTTACCTAGGACTAAGCTTAGTAATATTACTATTATATTTATAACAGACTTAATAGGCTAAAAGAAGTTACCTTATAAAAGCTACCCTAATAGCTTTACCTTATAATAAGTTTTATAGTGTTAGCTTAAGGTTAAAGTTTAATACGGGCAATAGGTTATATAACTATTTAAAGTAGCACTATTAGCTAGTATTTTATATTTTAACTTAAATAACTTAACAAATAATAATACTATAATAGTATATTTTATATTAACTAATAGCTTATTAAAATTTATATTAAATAGTATTAAATATATTATAATAAAGCAAATATTTATTAAAAAATTAATGTTGCAAAGTTAAAGTTTTCGCTTAAATAAGAAACCTTTATAAAAGTGCTAAACTTTATAAAAAAACCTTTTAAAAAAGTTTTAGTAGTAGGCAGTTATAAAAACTTAAGGGGGTTAAAATAATAGTTTTAATAAATAATAATAAAAGTTTAATAAGTTAGTAATAAAAATTTAATAAGTTAGTAATAAAAGTTTAGTAGGTTAATAACGGCAGCTTAATAAGTAGTACTATTTTATATAAAAAAATAGGCTTAAGATTTTTTTAAAGTTCGATTGCTTAAACTTTTTAAAACTTATAAAAAAGTTAGGTTTATAAGTTAAATTAGCAAAATTCTTATATAAATCTTTTTTTAAAAATTATTTAAATAGACAAGAAGCTTTTAAGCTATATTTAGAAGCTAAGTAGGGTTAATAGGTATATAAAAAAGTAAAATAGTTTAAGCTTATCTTAAAATATAAAGCCAATTTACCTATTAGTTAATAGGCTATAAAGCTTATAAGAACTAGTTTATGCTAAAATACTTATTTAAACCTGTTATTATAAGGTATTAACGCGAAAACGTTAGTAGTTAAGCTTTTATATATATTTCTATTATAGTACTTAAATCTTTTTTAGTTTTTTATTTATAAAATATCTGCTAGTTTTATTTATTTTTTTATAAGTAAACTTTAGTATATTTATTGTTATTTAGGCTTTATAAGTATTAACCCCTTTAAGGGTGCTATTTATAGCGCTAATCTAAAATATATAATAGCTGTTAGGCATATTTTTCGCTTTAGCAGCTCTGTTTAGGCTCTATAGATTGCTAGCTTATAGCTAAAATTATTATTAAGTATTAAAAGATATTTACTTAGTAGTTGCTACCTTATATTATTAGGTATAAATCTTTTTTTAGGACTTATAAGTTCTATTGTTATAAGCCTTTAGGCTACTAATTTATATAACGGACTAGTGTTCTAGAGAATTTAAAAGAGAAAATTAGAAAGTGGTATAATATAACAGGCCCCTACCCTAACTGTTAAGCTGCCGCCTGCTAGGTTTTAATTTAGCGGCTTAACTATAATTAATTTTTTTGTGCTATAAAGCGTAGTTAGCTAACCTTAGCATATAATAGTTATTTAGTTAATTCTGCTAATAGTTATATATTTATTTTAAAAATTAAGCCATATATATTTAAATATAAGCAATTATACGGTAAAACTACAAATAGCTTATTAAATTAGTTATTGTTTATTTAATAATACTTTATTACTTAAATAACTATAATAATTTTAAAGCTAATATATATTAAAAATCTTAACTTATAAAAAAATATATTTATTAAATTAAAAACTAATACCTTTTAAAGCTTTTTAGTAATTTATAATAACTTTTTAAATTATATAGCAATAGTTTATTTAAATTTCTGCCCTATTAACTTTCGATAGCAGGGTCTTAGCCTACTATAGTTATAACAAGTAACAAAAGGTTAGGGTTTAACCCTAAAAAAAAAGCCTAAGAAATAGCTACTATATTTAAAAAAAACAGCAAATATATAAATTACTTAATTCTAATACAGAGAAGTAGTAATAATAAATATTAATATAAAGCTTTTTTAAGTTTTATAATTAAAATAAATATAATTTAAATCTTTTAATAAAGAATAATTAAAGGGCAAGTCTAATACTAATAGCCGCAGTAATTTTAGCTCTAATAATATATATTAAAGTTGTTATAGTTAAAAAGCTTATAGTTAAACCTTAAGCCTAGCTAGCCAGTTTACTTTATTATATATATTAGTTCGGCCAGGCTTTTCTTTTTAAAGAGCCCTATACCTTTTATTAAGTATAATAAAGAACTAAAACTTTTATTATAAAAAAATTAAAATGTTTAAAGCAGGCCTATGTTTAAATATATTAGTATAAAATAATAAAATAGAACGTATAGTTTTATTTTGTTAGTTTTTAAAACTGCTATAATAATTAATAAAAACAGTTAAAAGTATTAATATTCAATTATTAGAAGTAAAATTCTTAGATTTATTAAAAACTAACTATTATAAAAATATTTGCTAAAAATATTTTTATTAATTAGAAATAAAAATTAAAAAATTAAAAATAATTAAATACTGTTATAGTTTTAACTATAAATTATGCTAATTAAGAATTAGACAATGTTATTTTTTAACTTGTTTAATATTTTATAAGAAATTAAAGTTTTTAGGTTTTAAAAGAAATATAGTTGCAAGGTTAAAACTTAAAGAAATTAACGGAAAAGTACTACTAAAAGTAAAACTACAGTTCTTTGCTCCGAAAAGCTATTTAAAAAAATTAAATAATTGTTTCTATAGCTAATTAGCGTTCGTTAGCAATATTTTTAAATTGTAGGGAACTCCTAAAATATTAACTACTATAGCCTGTTAAAAAATAAGGTGCAGCACTAAGTTAACAGCCTTAAAAATGGTAAAAACGTTAATAATATAATAATAAATAATCTGCAGCTAAGCACCGTAGAAAGTAAAGGTTTAAAGACTTAACAGGGGTAGGTGTTTAAATAACTAATTTTTTAGTAAGTATTTAAAATAAAGTTCAGAAATATGCCAAAAAGCTTATAAATAACTTTATAAAATAAAAGCCTGCAGCTTAATTTAATTTAATATAAGGAAACTTACTAAGTTAACTAAACAGTTACTATTTAAGCCTGGAAAAATAATTAATTTCGCTAGTACTAAATATTTATCTATATAAAAAAGCTTTTGATTTAGACGTAAAGTAATAGTATTACTATTAATATTTGGTATAATATTTATTAAAATAAAAAACGCTATATTTACTACTTTATAAGTATGCTAATCTTATAGCGAGCTCAGGTTGCGCTAAGCTGTTGTAATATATAAAAAGCGGTAAGCTATATTTTTAATACGGCTTAAAATATATGCTAATACTACGAAAAATTACAGCCTCCTTAAAAAAGTCCAAATTATTTAATATAAAAAGGGTAAAGCTAGTTTCCAGCCCTATATATTAAAAAGAACATATTTAATATGTTTTTTTTTAAAATGTTAAATATAATAAGAATTAACAAATTAAAAGCTTTTTTTTAATTTTATAGGTAGTAATATATAGCTATTTTTAGTTAGTAAAATAATTTGTTTATTTAATTATAATAATAAATAAGACATTTACCTGCTAAATAGCTTGTATTGCTTTAATAGTATGCTAGCTTTTTAAAAAGACTATCTGCTTAAGCAGGTAGAAGTTAGATATAATAACAGGTTAATAATATGTTATATATATATTATAGGCTTATAAAAGTAAGTTTAACTATTAGTCTAACACTTTTGTTTTTTTAAAGGGAGCCCCCTGCTATTAGGAGAGAAAACAAGGAAACTTATATGGTATAAGTAATACTAGCTAGTATAAAGAACGCTTTATACCTTATTTTATAAAGTATAGCTAATTTTGTAGTAAGTTTAGGTTACGCTAGACCGTTATAACGTATATAAAGTAGTAAGCTAATATATAGCTTAAAGTATATGCTAATTTTTTAAAAAATTAAATCCTTATAATTAGACCTAATATATTAAAGTTTAAAGAAGTTATAGCAACTATAATTAGTAAATAAATGTTATAATACTTTTAAATATTCTAGGCTATACGTATGTTATACTAATAGAGACAGCAAGTACTTTTTTAGTAAAAATATTTAAGTAATTTTGTTAAACTTTATTATACTAGAAATAAAGTATTATAATTATTGCTTTTTAACAAAAAATTCTTAATAAGCGTAAATTATTAACTTGTATTAATTATATTTCTACTTTTTATATATACTGCCTGTTGTTATTATTAATTAAATAGCTTAGTAAGGTTTTTAAACTAGCTTAAAAAAGTTAGTAATAATACTTTAAGGCTGGAAAGTTATTTAAACTTAGTTATTTAAAAGAAGTAAAAGTTATAACAAGGTTTTTATTAATAAACTAGCGGAAAAATTATTAAAGAGTTCTATAATTCTTAAACCTATATAAATATATTTTACGTTGCTTTAGCAGGTTGCGTTTATTTTATAAAACCTACCTAATAAACGCAGATAAGCCTGCCAGCGGCCTAAGAAACTTTGTTTAATATTAAATTTTAAACTTATAACTAAATAAGTTAAAATTTTTAATAATAGATTTTTTAGTTCTAGCATTAATAAAGAACGTAGCAAAATATAATAAGTAATATAAATTATAAAATTTAATAAATTATCGAATTTTTAAATATATATTACGCTTATTAGTATTTTAGTAAATATGTTTGTTTAAGCGTTATTTTAATTTTTAAGCTTTTATTGCTTAGTATTAAGAGCTTATAGTATTTATAGCTCTTTAAAGTTAGTAATAAAGTTAGTTTATATTTTAAATATAGTAATTTTATTTCGCTTATTAGTTAGACCGGTTTTCTGCCGTAAAATATTTTAATTTCTAAAAGTTAACCTTAGATTAAATAAAAATATTTGCTAAACTTAAGTATATTAATAAATAGAAAAAAAGAAACTAATAAGGATTGCTTTAATAATAGTAAATAAAGCAGCAATAGCTTAAATTTAAAATCTAGCTTTTGGGTCCGAGTTATAATTTGTAGAGGATACTTTTAGCGCAATATTTTCTAAGTTTCCTAAAATAGAACGCTTTAAAGGGTAAAAGCTCTATATAGTTGGATACTAAGCTTTTATATAGCTTTTTTAATAAGTTAAATAGTTTGGGAATGCTGCTTTAAATAGGAAGTAAATTTTTTTTAAAGCTAAATATTGGCTAAAAACCGATAGCGCATAAGTAAAATAATTAAAAGATAAAAAGCACTTTAAAAAAAGGGTTAAATAGCATATAAAATTATTAAAAAGGAAGCGTTTATAACTAGATTTTTTTTTAATAGATTATTTAGTATTTTTACTAGTATATTTTGCTAGGTTTAAGCTAGCATTAGTTTTTATAAAAAGATAAAAGCTTTAGGAACATAGCTCCTTTAGAAATGTTATAGACCTTTATATAATATTTTTATAGGGACTAAGGACTGTATTTTAGCAAAAATGTTGGTATAATAGTTGTTAACAACCTATTTTAAAACATGGACCAAAGAGTTAAATATTTATATAAATGTTTAAGTGTTAAACTTTTATATATAATAAAAATAAACGGAGATAAAAGCTTTTACGGGTATATTATTAACTAATTTTAATATTTTTAAATAGATTTAAATAAGAGTATAATTATTTGGACCTAAAAAATAGTAAATTATATATAGATAAAATAAAGCTAGAGGAAATTTTAATAGAGGCTTATAGCAGTTTTAACGTATAAATTGATTGTTAAATTTGTATATGGGGGTAAAAGATTTATTAAACTATCTAGTAGCTAGTTACTACTAAAATTTTTTTTAAAATAGCAGTATTGTTTTTTAGTTTTATAAGGTAAAATAAATAATTAAAGACTTAAAAGCGCTTTTTAGCTTTTATCTATTTTTAAACTTTAAATATATAAGAAGTTTTTATTATTTAGTTAAACGTGGGCATTTAAATATACTAATACTAGTAGGCTATTTTTAGTAAGCAGAACTAGTAATATAGAATAAACTAAATGTAGGGTTAAGGTGTTAAAATAAACGCTTATTAGATACTATAAAAAATGTTAGTATATTTAAATAATAGAACGGTGGCTATAGAAGTTAAAATTTACTAAAAACTATATAATAATTTATTTATTAAATATATTAGCTTTAAAAATAAATAGCGCTTAAATATCTTATTTATACCTTGCCTTTAAGGTAAAAATAATGCTTTAAGAAGTAAGCAGCTATAAAGGTTAATAATAAAGCTTAAGGTATAAGTTTAGGTTAAACAGCTTTTAATATAAATTTTAATAAAAGTAGCAAATATTTTAACAAAAACTTAAAAAACCGAAGTAAAAAAAAGTTTTATATAAATAGCGGTTAAATATGGGTTAGCTAATTTTAAGTTATAGGGAAGTTCTATTTTAAAGTAGGTATTTGTGCCCTATATAGCAAAAAAAAAGCTGGTTAATATTTTAGCGCTTAGATTTAGATTTTATGCGGTAATATAATTAAACGTAAAAATAACAGCGGAAGTTTTAAACAAAGTTTTTTTTTTTTTTTAATAGTTTATTACTTTAAAATTAGTTTATTTAAAGCTAGGGTTTAATAGCTAAAAAAGCTTAATACTTTTGTTAGGTTCGGTATGTTTTTAATATTTTTTAAAAATCTATAGGAAGGAATAATTTTTAAGCCAGGTTATATTTATAATTATAGCAGGTTTTTAAAATAAATAGCCTTTAGTTAATAAAACAATATAAATAAAAGAAGTTAGCAAAATAGATTTATAACTTTAGGAAAAAAATTAGCTTTAAAAGTTAAACATGTTAGGCCTTTAGTAAATAGCTTAGGAGCAAATTGCTATTAGCTAGGTAACCGGTTAACAGCTTTTAGCATTTAAGTTTTAACGCTTTTAGTAAGCTTTAGCTGTTCGGCGTATAGTTAATAACTAATTTAAAACTAGTATAAATAAAGGGAATTTAACTATTTAATTAAAATATAATATTATAATAGTTAAAAAATAATGTTAATATAATGTAATTTTTGCTTAGTGCTCTAAATATTAAAATAAAATAATTTAATTAAATATAGGTAAACAACGGGAATAATTATAACTTAAAATAACTATTTAAAAAGGTTATAAAAGGGCTATTATAAAATAAGCCTTAGTAGTAAATATACTATATTTACTGTAACACTGTTAAATTATAGGGAGTTTTTAAAACTTTAACTATTGTGGCTTATTAAAAAATAAGGTATAACATTAAATATAATAGCTTAAAAATAGTAAAAACGTTAGAAATATTATAATAAATAATTTATAACTAAATTTATATTTAAAAATATAGTTTAATAATTAAATAGTAGTAGGTTAAACAGTTAATATTTTTACTATTTAGTTTAAAATATAATTTATTTTAAATATAAAAGCGTAATAATATTAATAGTTTTTAAAGTAGCTAAATATTTTATTATTTAATTAATAATATATATAAATAAATTAATAAAATTCTTACTGTTTTTATTTACTATTTAGTAAAACTATAGCTAAAAAAACGGGCTTAATAAAATTAGCAGGGAAAGAAGACTTTAAAAGTTTAATAAGGTTTAAAATATAAATAAATATTAATCTAGCAACTATTATTTATAGGTGGTTATAGGTAAGATAATCTAGTATAAAGGAGCTTATAGGGCTTAAAGCTTTATAATAATCCTATGGCGAGCTATTAAGGCTGTTATAACGCGTAGTAAGGTATTAGTTCTAGGTATTATTATTTAAAGCTTAAAATATATACTAATTTTAAGCAAAAGTTTATATTTAATTTAAATGTTTATAGTATAAAAGTTAAGTAAGTTATAAGTTAAATAACCTATAGCTAGAGTTTTTTTTCGGAAATAGTAATAGTTAAGCTTAACTTTAGTTTAATATTATAAAAAAATATAAAAAGTATAAAATAAGTAGGAGCTTTAGCGCTAGTAAAATATTATTACTCCTATTGTTTTTTTATTTATTTAATAAAGTAAGGCTAGATTTTTGTTTAACTTCTAGTTTTAAAGTTTTTTATAAGCTAATTTAAGTTAAAGATATTATTAAATAAGGAATTTAGCTAAGGCAGTATATTTGTTAAACTATAACGTAGGTATTTTAAAGGGGGCTTATAAAAAATAAAAATCTTTAGTAGAACAAAAAAGTAAAAGTTTTTTTAATTTTAATTTTTAGTATAAATATAAACTATAAAAGTGTAGCCTATTAATTTTTTAGTTTTTCGAAATTTAAGGCTAAAAGTGCTAGAAAAGTTATTATAAGAATTAACTTATTGTTTTAGGTTTATAAAAAGTAATATAAGTTTAGTTTAGTATATTTTATATATACGCTAAAATATATAGCTCTGGTAATAGCTACTAGGTTATTAACCTAGTTAGGTAAAATACCTAAATATAAGGAAACTTTTTTATATTATTTTATAGGCAAGTTAGCAATATTAAGCTTATAAGGTAACATTTTTTAATAAAATAGTATACTATTATAAGTAATAATTTATTAATAATAGGGTAATCTATAGCTTAATAAGGCTTTATGTTTAAAAAAACAAATTTTATAGTTTAATGTTTGCTAAAATGTTGGTTAAAGATTTTTTTAGCTTAAAGTATAGGCTACTCCTATTTAAAAAGGTGCTAGTAGTTATAGGTTCGCATAAAACCTATAGCTATTAAAATAGATAGCTAATAGTATAACTGTTTATAGGTATAAAGGAACTGGCTTATAGCAGCTAAATATTTATAGCAATATTGCTTTTTGATTTTTTAATATTAGCTTTTTTTATTATATTAAAGTAAAATTTAGTAAGCGTTAAATTGTTTACTTATTAAAATTATAAATTTTTTATTAGTAGGAAAAGTTAGGCTTTTATAAGCTTTTGCTAGTTGATATAGCGTACTAATTATAGGTGCTATATAATAATATAACCTAGTTTAAAAAAAGTTAAAATAAAACTAATAATAATGTTGTTATACTAATTTTAAATAAAGTTATATTTGTTATAGCTTATATAAAGCGTGGTAAGGTATAAGTAATACTATAAATATTGCTTAAAAGATATGCCAAACCTCCGGGAAACTAGGCTAGGTAACAGAAAGCTTACAACTTAAATTTATTTAGGAGCGTTTAAGCTGTTTAAATAAATATTTATAGCAAGCCTAGTATAATTTTTAAAATTATTTAAATAAAAAATATAAGCTAAGTTTAAACTATTATAAAATAAGTTAGTTTTATTTTATTAATAACTTTATTATAATAGTAATTTAGCTTAGTATAAAAAAAACTGCTAATTTAAATAATTAATTTTTGCGGCTATCTAACCGGGTAATATTATAACACTATTATTTATTAAATAATAGCTAAACGCCTTTAAGTTAAAATTTATATTAGAATGTAGTAATATTTTTTATATATTATAAATAGATATAAATAAGCTTTAGCCTTATATTTTAGCTAGCAATTCTACCATTAAGCTTGAAGTGTTTAGTAGTATTTTGTATATTATAATTTTAATATGCGTAAAATTAAATTTTTTATAAATAACTTAGCTATATAAAAAGGTCTTATAAGCAGTAAAATAGCTTTGTTATTATAATTTACTAAAGGTAAGCCTTTTTTTGCTTTAATTTTTTATATTTTTTTTATTATAATAAAGGGTTAATAAAAGAATTTTTTTTAACTTTTTTTGTTGTTTTTTATTTTTAAGGTAAACTTTTTTAAGCTTAGAAAAAAAAAAAAATAAAAGTAAAATAAAAGAAACTAAGCTTGCTACTAGTATTAATTAAAAGCTATAGTTATAGCGAACTTAATAAGCGAAAGGTTAGTTACTTTATAAAAGTTGTGTTAAAAAAAGTATAAAATAAGCTATATTAGTTATAAAAAAAATATATAAAACAGAAAAAAAGCAATAATATAAGAGGTACTACCTTAAAAAAAATAAAGGAGACTTTTTATTAGGTAGGTTATATTATAACTATAGTTATAACAGTTTTAGTAAATAAAAAATACTATAACTATAGCGGTATTAATAAATAAAGAGCGCTAGGGTTATAGCGGTTTTTATAGTGGACTTAAGAAAGATTACTTTATAATAGTTATTTTAAAAGAAAATATTCTAAAAGCTTTTAGTCTGACTTAAATATAGGGTAGGTTTTATAAAGTAAATGAATTTTTAACTTATAAAGCAAATATCTTAGCAACAAAAAGGCTTCTAAAAGTAAAACTAATATAAAAATATAACTAGAGCTGCAAACTATATATTAAATATATATAAAAAATAGTATTATTAAAGCAAAAAAAGAATTTTTTAAAAAGTTTTAAGCTATGCTTTAAAGCAAACCCTATTTAGCAAATAGCTAAAAAGGGTGTTATTTACTTTTACTAGCATACTTTCCAACAAGTTTTAGGGGCTACTAAGGGCTTTAAATAACGCCTGCCATAAGTTTAAAGGGCTTTATATATAAATATAAGGTAAACTAGCTTAAAGAGTTGTTTTTTAGCGGTATAGCTTTGTTTAAATAAAAGGGCAACAGTTTTTAAAAAGTAGTTATAAGATAAAAGTAAAAAGAAAGTTTCTAGTTTAAAATAAAGAGAAATTATTTAGTAATAGCTACCCTATAAAAAGGTACCCTATTATAACAAGTTTCTGCAAATATAAAGTAAGCTATATTAAAAAGGCTACCTTAAAAAGCTTACCCTATAGCTGCAAAATCTACAGCCTTTCGGGTAAGTTTTTTAAAAGTAGCTACCCTATAAAGGCTACCCTATAGAGTAATAAGCTTTAAAAAATCAAAACCTCCTAGGTAACTTATGCTAGCTTTAATAGCAAAAGGGATAGCTAGTTAAATAGTAAATAAATGCTATATAAATATATTAAATAAAGAAAAAAAAAAAAAAAAGGTATTAAAATATAGTTAAAAAAAGTTAGTTATTAAAACTATAAGCTTTACTACTAATAAGCTAAATAAAAAAGTTAATTAGTTAAATTATAATATTATAAAGTTCTTTAGAATAAAACGTTATAAAAAGTAAAAGCTTTATTATAAATAATATAAGCTTTATAAAGCTATATAATAAAAAATAATATAAAAACGGCGTATTAAAATAAAATATAGTTTAGTTTATAAAAGTCTTATAAGTTAAAAAAAACTATTTTAAAAAGGTTATTTTATATATATTTCTAATAACGCTTACTGCTAAAGTTCTAGCGGGCTTTAATAAATATAAAATAGGTAACAAGCTTGCTTAAAAGTAGAAAAAGCTAAGCTACCCTAAAAAAGTTAACTAATATTAGGTTTAATAGTGCTAGCCGCTATAGTATAACGGGCTCGGCGTACGTAAGAAGCCCTACCCTAGAAAGGTCCACCTTATACCTACCCTAAAAAAAGGATTGCCCACCCGGTTTTTTAGTAAAGAACCGTTAGGGCATACTAGACTATATATTATTTAATAGCTAATTTTTCTAATATTTAAACATACTTATATATGCTATAATAGGCTATATATTAGTAAATTAATTTATAAAATTAATATTTAAAGTTATTTAACCTAACGTATTTATAAAAAAAGCAACAGGTTTATAAAAAACTTTATATTTTAAGTTATTATAAAATATTTATCTTTAACTAAGACTAAAGCTAACAAAATATATTATGCTATTATTTTATAATACTTTTAAAAAAAAGTTATTTATATTAGTATAAAGCGTATTTTAATAAGCGTTAACAAAATTGTTGCTCGCTGTTTTAAAAAAAAAAAACTATTTTAAAAATATTAAACCTTTTTTTTTTAAAAAATAACCTTTAATAAAGTATAAATAATAAAGTAAGAAGTTTAATAGCGCAAAAAGTTATTAGTTTAATAGTAAGCAGTAAGTAAGTGGGTAGGTAGCAAATATAAGTAAAGTTACTTTAAAAAGCGCTACCCGGCATTATTTTAAGCCTAGGTAGGCAGTTGTGGCAGCTTATATAGTTAAATAAACTTATAAAATATAAAAGAGGCTACCCTATAAAAGTTACCTAGGACTAAGCTTAGTAGTGCTACTATTATATTTATAGCAGATTTAATAAGCTAAAAAAAGTTACTTTATAAAAGCTATTTTAATAGCTTTACTTTATAATAAGTTTTATAGTATTAGCTTAAAGTTAAAGTTTAGCGTAGGCAATAAGTTATATAACTATTTAAAATAGTACTACTAGCTAGCACTTTATATTTTAACTTAAATAATTTAATAAGTAATAATACTATAACAATATATTTTATATTAACTAATAGCTTATTAAAATTTATATTAAATAGTACTAAATATATTATAATAAAGCAAATATTTATTAAGAAATTAATGTTATAAAGTTAAAGTTCTCGCTTAAGTAGAAAACCTTTATAAAAGTGCTAAACTTCGTAAAAAAACTTTTTAAAAAAGTTCTAGTAGTAAACGGTTATAAAGATTTAAAAGGGTTAAAGTAGTAGTTTTAATAAATAGTAGTAAAAGTTTAGTAGGTTAGTAATAAAAGTTTAATAAATTAGTAATAGGAGTTTAATAGGTTAATAGCAGTAGCTTAATAAGTAATACTATTTTATATAAAAAAATAGGCTTAAGATTTTTTTAAAGTTCGATTGTTTAAACTTTTTAAAACTTATAAAAAAGTCAGGTTTATAAGTTGAACTGGCAGAATTTCTATATAAATCTTTTTTTAAAAATTGTTTAAATAGACAGGAAGCTTTTAAGCTATATTTAAAAGCTAAATAAGGTTAATAAGTATATAAAAAAATAAAACAGTTTAAACTTATTTTAAAGTATAGAGCTAATTTACCTATTAGTTAATAAGCTATAAAGCTTATAGGAACTAGCTTATATTAAAATATTTACTTAAATTTGCTACTACGGGGTACTAGTATAAAAACGTTAGTAGTTAAGCCTTTATATACGCTTTTATTATAGCACTTAAGTTTTTTTTAGTTCTTTATTTATAGAATATCTGCTAGTCTTATTTATTTTTTTATAGGCAAACTTTAGCACACTTATTACTATTTAGGCCTTGCAAATATTAACCCCTTTAAGGGTGTTATTTATAGCACTAATTTAAAATATATAATAGCTGTTGGGCGTATTTTTTACTTTAGTAGCTCTGTTTAGGCTTTATAGATTACTAGCTTATAGTTAAAATTATTACTAAATATTAAAAGATATTTATTTAATAGTTGCTACTTTATACTACTAGGTATAAATCTCCTTTTAAAACCTATAAGTTTTATTATTATAAGCCTTCAGGCTATTAATCTATATAGCAAACTAGTATTCTAGAAAATTTAAAAGGGAAAATTAAAAAGCGGTACAGTATAATAGGCCTTTGCCCTAACTGCTAAGCTGCTGCCTACTAGGTTTTAATTTAATAGCTCAACTATAATTAATTTTTTTATGCTATAAAGCATAGTTAGCTAACCTCAGCATATAATAGTTACTTAGTTAATTTTGCTAGTAATTATATGTTTGTTTTAAAAATTAAGCTATATATATTTAAATATAAGCAATTATATAATAAAACTATAAATAGCTTATTAAATTAGTTATTATTTATTTAATAATATTTTATTATTTAAATAACTATAGTAATTCTAGAGCTAATATATGCTAAAAATCCTAACTTACAAAAGGATATATTTATTAAATTAAAAACTAATACCCTTCGGAACTTTTTAATAATTTATAATAACTTTTTAAATCGCATGGCCTTATACTAGCAATAGTTTATTTAAATTTTTACTTTATTAACTTTTAATAGTAGGGTTTTAGCTTGCTATAATTATAACGGGTAATAAAAGGTTAGGGCTTAACTTTGGAAAAAGAGCCTAAAAAATAGCTACTATATTTAAAAAAAGCAGTAGGCATGCAAATTACCCAATCTTAATATAAAGAAGTAGTAATAATAAATATTAATATAGGGCTTTTTTAGATTTTATAATTAAAATAAATATAATTTAAATCCTTTAATAAAGAATAATTAAAAAATAAGTTTAATGCTAGTAGCTATAGTAATTTTAGCTTTAATAGCGTATATTAAAGTTGTTGCAGTTAAAAAGCTTGTAGTTAAACCTTAGGCCTAGCTAGCCGGTCTACTTTACTGTGTATACTGGTTTAGCCGGGCTTTTTTTTTTAAGGAGCTTTATACTTTTTATTGGGTATAATAAAAAACCAGGATTTTTACTATAAAAAAATTAAAATGTTTAAAGCAGGCTTATATTTAAATATATTAATATAAAATAATAGAATAGAACGTATAGTTTTATTTTATTAGTTTTTAGGACTGCTGTAATAATTAATAAGGATAGTTAAAAATATTAATATTTAATTGTTAGAAGTAAAATTTTTAAATTTATTAAAAACTAATTACTATAAAAATATTTGCTAAAAATATTTTTATTAATTAGGAATAAAAGTTAAAAAATTAAAAACGATTAAATATTGTTATAGTTTTAACTATAAACTATGCTAACTAAAAATTAGATAATATTATTTTTTAACTTATTTAATACTTTATAAAAAATTAAAGTTTTTAAGTTCTAAAAGGAGTATAGTTATAAAGCTAAAACTTAAAGAAATTAATAAAAAAGTATTACTAAAAGTAAAACTACAGTTTTTTGCTTTAAAAAGCTATTTAAAAAAATTAAGTAGTTGTTTTTATAGCTAGTCAGTGTTCGCTAACAACACTTTTAAATTATAAAGAACTCCTAAAATATTAACTACTATAGTTTATTAAAAAATAAAATATAATATTAGGTTAACAGCCTTAAAAATAGTAAAAACGTTAGTAATATAACAATAAATAATTTATAGCTAAATATTATAAAAGGTAAAAGTTTAAAGACTTAATAAGGGTAAGTGTTTAAATAACTAATTTTTTAGTAAGTGCTTAAAATAAAGTCTAGAAACATGCCAAAAAGCTTATAAATAACTTTATAAAATAAAAGCCTATAGCTTAATTTAACTTAATATAAGAAAACTTACTAGGTTAACTAAACAGTTACTATTTAAGCTTAAAAAAATAATTAATTTTGCTAGTGTTAAATATTTGTTTATATAAAAAAGCTTCTAATTTAAATATAAAATAATAATATTATTATTAATATTTAATATAATATTTACTAAAATAAAAAATACTATACCTACTACTTTATAAATATACTAATCTTATAGCGAGCTTAGGTTATATTAAGCTGTTATAATATATAAAAAGCGGTAGGCTATATTTTTAATGCGGCTTAAAGTATATGCTAATACTATAAAAAATCGCAGCCTTTTTAAAAAAGTCCGAATTATTTAATATAAAAAGGGCAAGGCTAGTTTCTAGCCTTATATATTAGAAAGGATATATTTAATATATTTTTTTCTAAAATACTAAATATAATAAGGATTAATAAATTAAAAGTTTTTTCTTAATTTTATAAGTAGTAATATATAGCTATTCTTAGTTAGTAAAATAATTTATTTATTTAATTATAATAACAAATAAAACATTTATTTGCTAAATAGCCTATATTGCTTTAATAGTACGCTAGCTTTTTAAAAGGATTATCTGCTTAAATAGGTAAAAGTTAAATATAATAATAAGTTAACAATATATTATATATATATTACAGGCTTATAAAAATAGGTTTAATTACTAGTTTAGCACTTTTATTTTTTTAAAAGGAGCCCCCTGCTATTAAAAAAAAAAGCAAAAAAACTTGCGTAGTATAAATAATACTAGCTAGTATAAAGAACGCCTTATACCCTATTTTATAAGGTATAGCTAATCCTATAACAAGTCTAGGTTGCGCTAGATTGTTATAACGTATATAAAACGGTAGGCTAATATATAGCTTAAAGTATATATTAATCCCTTAAAAAATTAAATCCTTATAATTAAACTTAATATATTAAAGTTTAGGGAGGTTATAGCAACTATAATTAATAAATAAATATTATAATACTTTTAGATATTTTAGGCCGCACGCGTATTATATTAACAGAAATAGTAAATATTTCTTTAGTAAAAATATTTAAGTAATCTTATTAAACTCTATTATATTAAGAATAAAATATTACAATTATTGCTTTTTAATAAAAAATTCCTAATAAACGTAAATTATTAACTTACGTTAATTATATCTCTGCTTTTTATATATACCGCCTATTGCTACTACCGATTAAATAGCTTAGTAAAGCTTTTAAACTAGCCTAAAAGAGTTAGCAATAATACCTTAAAGCTAGAAAGTTATTTAAACTTAGTTATTTAAAAAAAATAAAAGTTGTAACAAGGTTTCCATTAATAAACTAGCAAAAAAATTATTAAAAAGTTCTATAACTTCTAAACTTATATAAACATATTTTACGTTGCTTTAGCAGGTCGCGCTTACCCTATAAAACCTACCCAGTAAACGCAGGTAAGCCTACCAGCGGCCTAAGAAACTCTATTTAATATTAAATTCTAAACTTATAACTAAATAAATTAAAACTTTTAACAATAGATCTTTTAATTCTAGCATTAATAAAGAACGTAGCAAAATATAATAAATAATATAAATTATAAAATTTAATAAATTATTAAATTTTTAAATATATATTGCGCTTATTAATATTTTAATAGGCATGCCTATTTAAATATTATTTTAACCTTTAAACTTTTGTTATTTAGTGTTAGGAGTTTATAGCATTTATAGCTTTTTAAAATTAGTAGCAGAGTTAGTTTATATTTTAAACGTAGTAATTTTATTTCGCTTATTAGTTAAACCGGTTTTTTACTATAAAACACCTTAATTTTTAAAAGTTAACCTTAAATTAAGTAAAAATACCTGCTAAACTTAAATATATTAATAAATAAAAGAAAAAAAACTAATAAAGATTGCTTTAATAATAGTAAATAAAGTAGCAACAGCTTAAATTTAAAATCTAGCCTTTAGGTCCAAGTTATAATTTATAAAAGATACTTTTAGCACAATATTTTCCAAGTTTTCTAAAATAGGACGCTTTAAAAAGTAAAAGTTCCGTATAGTTAAATACCAAGCTTTTATATAGCTTTTTTAATAAATCAAATAGTTTAGGAATGCTGCTTTAAATAGGAAATAAATTTTTTTTAAAGCTAAATATTAGCTAAAAACCGATAGCGTATAAATAGAATAATCGAAAAATAAAAAACACTTTAAAAAAAAGGTTAAATAGCACGTAAAATTATTAAAAAAAAAATATTTGCAACTAGACTTTTTTTTAGTAAATTATTCGGTGTTTTTACTAGTATATTTTACTAAGTTTAAGCTAGTATCAGTTTTTATAAAAGAATAAAAGCTTTAAGAACATAGCTCCTTTGGGAGTATTATAAACTTTTATATAATACTTTTACAAGGACCGAGGACCGTACTTTAGCAAAAATATTAGTATAATAGTTGTTAATAACTTATTTTAAAATATAGACTAAAGAGTTAAATATTTATATAAATATTTAGGTATTAAACTTTTATACGTAATAAAAATAAACAAAAGTAAAAGCTTTTATAAATATATTATTAACCGATTTTAATATTTTCGAATAAATTTAAATAAAAGTATAACTATTTAAACCTAAAAAATAGTAAACTATATATAAATAGAGTAAAACTAAAAAAAACTTTGGTAAAAGCTCGTAGTAGTTTTAACATATAAATCGATTATTAAATCTACGTATAAGGGCAAAAGATTTATTAAACTATTTAATAATTAGTTATTGCTAAAGTTTTTTTTAAAATAGTAGTATTATTTTTTAGTTTTATAAGGTAAAGCGAATAATTAAAAATTTAGAGGCGCTTTTTAGCTTTTATCCATTTTTAAACTTTAAATATATAAAAAGTCCTTATTACTTAGTTAAACATAGGCATTTAAATATATTAATATTAATAGGCTATTTTTAATAAATAGAACTAATAATATAGGATAAACTAAATACAGGGTTAAAGTGCTAGAGTAAACGCTTATTAAATATTATAAAAAGTATTAGTATATTTAAACAATAGGATAGTGGTTATAAAAGTTAGAATTTGCTAAAGATTATATAACAATTTACCTATTAAATATACTAGCCCTAAAAATAAATAGCGCTTAAGCATTTTACTTATACCTTGCCCTTAGGGTAAAAATAATACTCTAAAGAATAGGCAGCTATAGGGGTTAGTAACAAAACCTAGGGCATAAGCTTAGGTTAAACAGCTTTTAGTATAAATTTTAGTAAAAGTAGTAAATATTTTAACAAAAACTTAAAAGACCAAAGTAAAAAAAAGTTTTATATAAATAGCGGTTAAACGTAGGTTAGCCGATTTTAAGCTATAGGGAAGTTCTATTTTAAAATAAGCACTTATACTTTATATAGCAAAAAAGAAGCTAGTTAATATTTTAGCGTTTAGATTTAGGTTTTATATAATAATATAACTAAACGTAGAAATAACGGCGGGGGCCTTAAGCAAAGTTTTTTTTTTTTTTTAATAGTTTATTACTTTAAAATTAGTTTGTCTAAAGCTAAAGTTTAATAGCTAGAAAAGCTTAATATTTTTATTAAATCTAATATGCCTTTAATATTTTTTAAAAATCTATAAAAAAGAATAATTTTTAAGCTAAGTTATATTTATAACTATAACAGGTTTTTAAAATAAACAGCCTTTAGTTAATAAAACAATATAAATAAAGGAAATTAGCAAAATAAATCTATAACTTTAGAAAAAAAATTAGCTTTAAAAGTTAAGCACGTTGGGCTTTTAATAGATAGCTCGGGAATAAATTGCTACTAGCTAGGTAATCGGCCGGCAGCTTTTAGCATTTAAGTTCTAACACCTTTAGCAAGCTTTAGCTATCCAACATACAATTAATAACTAACTTAGAACTAGTATAAATAAAGGGAATCTAATTGTTTAATTAAAATATAATATTATAATAGTTAAAAAGTAATATTAATATAATATAATTTCTATTTAATATTTTAAATATTAAAATAAAATAATTTAATTAAGCGTAAATAAACAGTAAAAGTAATTATAACTTAAAATAACTATTTAAAAAGGTTATAAAAAGGCTATTATAAAATAAGCTCTAATAGTAAATATATTATATTTATTGTAATATTATTAAATTGCAGGGAGTTTTTAAAGCTTTAACTATTGCGGCTTATTAAAAAATAAGGTATAATATTAGGTATAACAGTTTAAAAATAATAAAAACGTTAGAAATATTATAATAGATAATTTATAGCTAAGTTTATATTTAAGGATATAGTTTAACAATTAAATAGCAGTAGGTTAAATAGTTAATATTTTTATTATTTAGCTTAAAATATAATCTACTTCGAGTATAAAAATATAATAATATTAACAGCTTTTAAAATAGCTAAATGTTTTATTATTTAATTAGTAACGCGTATAAATAGATTAATAAAATTTCTATTGTCCTTATTTATTATTTAGCAAAACTATAGCTAAAAGAACGGGCTTAGTAAAATCAGCGGGAAAAAAAAACTTTAAAAGTTTAATAAGGTTTAAAGTATAAATAAATACTAGTTTAGCAACCGTTGTTTATAAATAGTTGTAAGTAAAACAACCTGGTATAAAGGAGCCTACGGGGCTTAAAGCTTTATAATAATTCTATAGCAAGCTGTTAAGGCTGTTATAATATATAGTAAGGTGTTAGTTCTAGGTACTATTATTTAAAGCTTAAAGTATATATTAATTTTAAGCGAAAGTTTGTGTTTAACTTAAGTGCTTATAGTATAAAAATTAGGCAGGTTATAGGTTAAACAACTTATAGCTAAAGTTTTTTTTTAAAAATAGTAATAGTTAAGCTTAACTTTAGTTTAATATTATAAAAAAATATAGGAGGTATAGAATAAGTAGAAGCTTTGGCGCTAATAAAATATTATTATTTTTATTGTTTTTTTATTTATTTAATAAAGCGGGGCTAGATTTTTGTTTAACTTCTAGTTTTAAGGTTTTTTATAGGCTAACCTAAGTTAAAAATATTGTTAGGTAGGAAGTTTAGCTAAGGCAGTATATTTATTAAACTATAACGTAAATATTTTAAAAGGGGCTTATAAAAAATAGAAATTTTTAATAGAATAAAAGGGTAAAAGTTTTTTTAATTTTAATTTTTAGTATAAATATAAACTATAAAAGTGTGGCTTATTGATTTTTTAATCCTTCGAAATTTAAAGCTAAAAGTGCTAGAAAAGTTACTATAAAGATTAACTTATTATTTTAGGTTTATAAAAAGTAACATAAGTCTAGTTCGATATATTTTATATGTACGCTAGAATATATAGCTTTAGTAATAGCTACTAGGTTATTAACCTAGTTAGGCAAAATACCTAAATGTAGAAAAACTTTTTTATATTATTTTATAGGTAAGTTAGCAATACTAAGCTTATGAAGTAACATTTTTTAGTAAAATAGTATATTATTATAGGTAATAATTTATTAATAATAGGGCAATTTATAGCTCGATAGGGCTTTATGTTTAAAAGAACAAGTTTTATAGTTTAACGTTTGTTAAAATATTAGTTAAAGATTTTTTTAGCTTAAAGTATGGGCTACTCCTACTTAAAAAAGTGCTAGTAGTTATAGGTTTATATAAAACCTATAGCTATTAGAGTAGATAGCTAATAATATAGCTGTTTATAGGTATAAAGGAACTAGCTTATAATAGTTAAACGTTTATAGCAATATTACTTTTTAATTTTTTAATATTAGCTTTTTTTATTATACTAAAGTAGAATTTAGTAAGCGTTAGATTGTTTACCTACTAAAATTATAGATTTTTTATTAATAGGAAAAGTTAAGCTTTTATAAGCTTTTATTAGTTAATATAGCGTATTAATTATAGGTATTATATAGCAATATAACCTAGTTTAAAAAAAGCTAAAGTAAAACTAATAATAATATTATTATATTAATTTTAAATAAAGTTATATTTGTTGCAGCCTATATAGAGCGTAGTAAAATATAAGTAGTACTATAAATATTGCTTAAAAAATATATTAAACTTCTAGGAAACTAGGCTAGGTAATAAAAAGTTTATAACTTAAATTTATTCGGGGGCGCTTAAGCTGTTTAAATAAATATTTATAGCGAGCTTAATATAATTTTTAAAATTATTTAAATAAAGAATATAAGCTAGGTTTAGACTATTGTAAGATAGGTTAGTTTTATTTTATTAATAACTTTATTATAATAGTAATTTAGCTTAATATAAAAGGAACTATTAATTTAGATAATTAGTTTTTATAGCTGTTTAACTAAGTAATACTATAACGCTATTATTTGTTAAATAATAGCTAAACGTTTTTAAATTAAAATTTATATTAAAACATAGTAATATTTTTTATATATTATAGATAGATATAAATAAGCTTTAGCCTTGTATTTTAGCTAGCAATTCTGCTATTAGGCTTAAAATGTTTAGTAGTATTTTGTATATTATAATTTTAATACGCGTGGGATTAAATTTTTTATAAATAACTTAGCTGTATGAAAAAGTTTTATAAATAGTAAAATAGCTTTATTATTACAATTTATTAAAGGTAAGCTTTTTTTTGCTTTAATTTCTTATATTTTTTTTATTATAATAGGAGGTTAATAAAAGGATTCTTTTTAACTTTTTTTGTTGTTTTTTATTTTTAAAGTAAACTTTTTTAAGCTTAGAAAAAAAAAAAAACAAAAGTAAAATAAAAAAAACTAGGCTTGCTACTAGTATTAATTAAGGGCTGTAGTTATAGCGAACTTAGTAAGCGAAAGGTTAGTTACCTTATAAAAGTTATGTTAAAAAAAATATAAGGTAAGCTATATTAGTTATAAAAGAAATATATAAAGTAAAAAAAAAGCAATAATATAAGAGGTGCTACTTTAAAAAGAATAGAGGAGACTTTTTACTAAGTAAGTTATATTATAACTATAGTTATAATAGTTTTAGTAGGTAGGAAGTATTATAACTATAGCAGTGTTAATAGGTAAAAGGCGCTAGGGTTATAATAGTTTTTATAGTAAACTTAAAAAAGATTACTTTATAGTAGTTACTCTAAAAGAAAATACTTTAGAAACTTTTGGTTTAACTTAAGTATAAGGTAGGTTTTATAGGGTAAATAAATTTTTAACTTATAAAATAAATATTTTAACAATAGGAAGGCCTTTAAAAGTAAAACTAATATAAAAATATAGCTAGAGCTATAAACTATATATTAAATACGTATAAAAAATAATATTGTTAAAGCAAAAAAAGAATTTTTTAAAAAGCTTTAAGCTATGCTTTAAAGCGAACTTTGCCTAGCGAGTAGCTAAAAAGGGTGCTATTTACTTTTATTAGCATATTTTCTAGTAAGTTTTAAAAGCTGCTAAGGGCTTTAAATAGTGCCCGCCATAGGTTTGAAGGGCTTTATATATAAATATAGGGTAAACTAACCTAAGGAGCTATTTTTTAGCGGTATAGCTTTGCTTAAATAAAGGGGTAACAGTTTTTAAAAAGTAGTTATAAAACAGAAGTAAGAAAAAGGCTTTTAGTTTAGGATAAAAAAAGGTTACCTAGTAATAGCTACTTTATAAAAGGGTACTCTATTGTAACAAGTTTCTGCAAATATAGGGTAAGCTATGTTAAAAAGGTTACCTTAAAGAGCCTACCCTATAGCTACAAAATCTATAGCTTCTTGGGTAAGTTTTTCGAAAATAGTTACCTTATAAAAGCTACTTTATAAAATAATAAGCTTTAAAAAATTAGAACTTCTTAGGTAACTTACGTTAGCTTTAATAATAAAAGGGATAGCTAGTTAAATAATAGATAAATGTTATATAAATATATTAAATAAAAAAAAAAAAAAAAAAAAAGTATTAAAATATAGTTAAAAAAAGTTAGTTATTAAAGCTGTAAGCTTTATTGCTAATAAGCTAAATAAAAAGGTCGATTAGTTAAATTATAATATTATAAAGTTTTTTAAAATAAGACGCTATAAAAAATAAAAGCTTTATTATAAATAATATAAGCTTTATAAAGCTATATAATAAAAAGTAATATAAAAATAGCATATTAAAATAAAGTATAGTTTAGCTTATAAAAGTTTTATAGGTTAAAAAAAACTATTTTAAAAAAGTTACTTTATATATATTTCTAATAATGCCTACTGCTAAAGTTCTAGTAAGCTTTAATAAATATAAAACAAGTAGCAAGCTTGCTTAAAAATAAAAAAAGCTAAGCTACCTTAAAAAAGTTAACCAGTATTAAGTTTAATAGTGCTAGCTGCTATAATATAACGGGCTCGGCATACGTAAGAAGCCTTACCCTAGAGAGGTCTACTTTATACCTACCTTAAAAAAAGGACTGCCTACCTAGTTTCTTAGCAAAGAACTGTTAAGGCATACTAGACTATATATTATTTAATAGCTAATTTTTTTAGTATTTAAACATATTTATATATATTATAATAGGCTATATATTAATAAATTAATTTACGAAGTTAATATTTAAAATTATTTAATTTAGCATGTTTATAAAAAAAGCGATAGGTTTATAAAAAACTTTATATTCTAAGTTGCTATAAAATATTTATCCCTAACTAAAACTAGAGCTAATAAAGTATATTATATTATTATTTTATAATGTTTTTAAAAAAAAGTTATTTATATTAGTATAAAGCGTATTTTAACAAGTGTTAACAAAATTGTTGTTTGCTGTTTTAAAAAAAAAAAACTGTTTTAAAAGTATTAAACCTTTTTTTTTTAAAAAATAACTTTTAATAAAATATAAATAATAAAGTAAAAAGTTTAATAGCGTAAAAAATTGTTAGTTTAATAGTAGGCAGTAAGTAAATAAGTAAATAGTAAGTACGGGCGAAATTATTTTAAAAAATGCTACCTAACATTATCTTAGGCCCAGGTAAGTAGTTATAGCAGCTTATATAGCTAAATAGATTTATAAAGTATAAGGAAGGCTACTTTATAAAGGTTACTTAGGACTAAGCTTAATAGTACTACTATTATATTTATAGCAAACTTAGTAAGCTAAAAGAAGTTATTTTATAAAAGTTATTTTAATAGCTTTACCTTATAGTAGGTTTTATAGTGTTAGCTTAGAGTTAAAGTTTAACACGGGCAATAAGTTATATAACTATTTAAAATAGCACTATTAGCTAGTACTTTATATTTTAACTTAAATAATTTAATAAATAATAATATTATAATAGTATATTTTATATTAACTAATAGCTTATTAAAATTTATATTAAATAGTATTAAATATATTATAGTAAAGCAAATATTTATTAAAAAATTAATATTGTAAAGTTAAAGTTCTTGCTTAAGTAGAAAACCTTTATAGGAATATTAAACTTTATAAAAAAACCCTTTAAAAAAGTTCTAGTAGTAGGCAGTTATAGGGATTTAGGGGGGTTGAGGTAGTAGTTTTAATAGGTAGTGGTAAGAGTTTAGTAGGTTAGTAGTAAGAGTTTAATAGGTTAGTGGTAGGAGTTTAATAGGTTAGTGGCAGCAGTTTAATAAGTAGTACTATTTTATATAAAAAAATAGGCTTAAGATTTTTTTAAAGTTCGATTGCTTAAACTTTTTAGAACTTGCAAAAAAGTTAGGTTTGTGAGTTAAATTAGCAAAATTCTTATATAAATTTTTTTTTAAAAATTGTTTAAATAAATAGGAAGCTTTTAAGCTATATTTAAAAGCTAAATAAAATTAGTAAATATATAAAAAAGCAAAATAGTTTAAGCTTATTTTAAAGTGTAGAGCTAATTTACCTGTTGGTTAGTAAGCTATAAGGTTTATAGGAACTAACTTATGCTAAAGTATTTATTTAAACTTGCTACTACGGGGTACTAGCGTAAAAACGTTAATGGTTAGGCTTTTATATATATTTCTATTATAGTATCTAGGTTTTTTTTAGTTTTTTATTTATAGGATATTTGCTAGTTTTATTTACTTTTTTATAGGCGAACTTTGGCGCACTTATTGTTGTTTAGGCCTTATAAGTATTAACTCCCCTAGGGGTATTATTTATAGCGTTAATTTAAAATATGCAATAGTTATTAAGTATATTTTTTGCTTTAGCAGCTTTATTTAGGCTTTATAAATTGCTAGCCTATAGCTAGAATTATTATTAAGCATTAGGAAATATTTACTTAATAGTTACTACTTTATATTACTAGGTATAAGTTTCCTTTTAGGATTTATAAGTTTTATTATTATAAGCTTTTAGGCTGCTAATTTATATAGCGGACTAGTATTTTAGAGAATTTAGAGGAGAAAATTAAAAAGTAGTACAGTATAACAAGCTTTTACCTTAACTATTAAACTGCCGTTTGCTAGGTTTTAATTTAATAGTTTAACTATAATTAATTTTTTTATGCTATAAAGCGTAGTTGGCCAACCTTAGTATATAATAGTTATTTAGTTAATTTTGCTAATAGTTATATATTTGTTTTAAAAATTAAGCTATATATGTTTAAATATAAGTAATTATATAGCAAAACTACAAATAGCTTATTAAATTAGTTATTGTTTATTTAATAGTATTTTACTATTTAAATAATTGTAGTAATTTTAGAGCTAATATATGCTAAAAATCCCGATTTATAAAAGGATATATTTATTAGATTAAAAACTAATACTTTTTAGGGCTTTTTAGTAATTTATAATAATTTTTCGAATTATATAGCTTTATACTAGCAATAGTTTATTTAAATTTTTGCTCTATCAACTTTTAATAGCAGGGTCTTAGCTTGCTATAGTTATAACAGGTAATAGAGGGTTAGGGCTTAACCCTAGAAAAAAAGCCTAAAAAACGGCTACTATATTTAAAGAAAGCAGTAGGCGCACAAATTACCTAATTTTAATATAAAGAGGTAGTAATAATAAATACTAATATAGAGCTTTTTTAGGTTTTATAATTAAAATAAATATAATTTAAATCCTTTAACAAGGAATAATTAAAAAGCAAGTTTAGTGCTAGCAGCTATAGTAATTTTAGCTTTAATAGCGTATATTAAAGTTGTTATAGTTAAAAAGCTTATAGTTAAACCTTAGGCTTAGCTAGCCGGTCTATTTTATTATATATACTAGTTTAACTAGGCCTTTCCTTTTAGGGAGCCTTATACTTTTTACTAAGTATAATAAAGAACTAGAACTTTTATTATAAAAAAATTAGAATATTTAAAACAAGCTTATATTTAAATATATTAACATAGAATAATAAAATAAAATATATAGTTTTATTTTATTAGTTTCTAAGACTGCTATAATAATTAATAAGGATAATTGGGAGTATTAATATTTAATTGTTAAAAGTAAAATTTTTAGATTTATTAAAAACTAATTACTACGAAAATATTTGCTAAAGATGTTTTTATTAATTAAAAACGAAAGTTAAAAAATTAAAGATAATTAAATATTATTATAGTTTTAATTATAAACTATGTTAACTAAAGATTAGATAATATTATTTTTTAACTTATTTAGTACTTTATAAAAAATTAAAGTTTTTAGGTTCTAAAAGGAGTATAGTTGCAAGGCTAAAACTTAAAGAAATTAACAGAAGGGCACTATTAGGAATAAAACCGCAGTTCTCTATTCCAAAAAACTATCTAAAAAGATTAAGTAGTTGTTTTTATAGCTAGTTAGCGTCCGCTAGCAATACTTTTAAATTATAAAAAACTTCTAAAATATTAACTACCGCAGCTTATTAAAAAATAAAGTATAGCACTAGGTTAATAGCTTTAAAAATAGTAAAAACGTTAGTAATATAATAATAGATAATTTGTAGCTAAATACTACAAAAGGTAAAAGTTTAGAGATTTAACAGGGGTAGGTGCTTAAATAACTAATTTTTTAATAAATACTTAAAATAAAGTCTAAAAACATGCTAAAAAGCTTATAAATAATCCTATAAAACGGGAACCTACAGTTTAATTTAACTTAATATAAAGAAACTTACTAGGTTAACTAAATAGTTATTATTTAGGCTTAAAAAAATAATTAATTTTATTAATACTAAATATTTATTTACGTAGAAAAGCTTTTAATTTAGACGTAAAACAATAGTATTATTATTAATATTTAATATAATATTTGCTAAAATAGGGAACGTTATACCTACTACTTTATAAATATGCTAATTTTATAGCGAGCTTAAGTTACGCTAAGCTGTTATAACGTATAAAAAGCGGTAGGCTATATTTTTAATACAGCTTAAAGTACGTACTAATATTGTAAAAAATTGCAGCCTTTTTAAAAAAGTCCGAATTATTTAATATAAAAAAGGTAGGGCTAGTTTCTAGCCCTATATATTAAAAGAAACATATTTAATATATTTCTTTTTAAAATGCTAAACATAATAAAAATTAATAGATTAAAAGCTTTTTTTTAATTTTATAAGTAATAATATATAGCTATTCTTAGTTAGTAAAATAATTTATTTATTTAATTATAATAACAAATAAGATATTTATTTACTAAATAGTTTATATTGCTTTAATAGTATGCTAGCTTTTTAAAAAAACTATTTATTTAAACGGGTAGAAGTTAGATATAATAATAGGTTAATAATATATTATATATATATTATAAGCCTATAAAAATAGGTTTAACTGCTAGTCCAGCATTTTTGTTTTTTTAAAAAAAGCCCCCTACTATTAGGAGAGAAAGCAAAAAAACTTATATAGTATAAATAACACTAGCTAGTATAAAAAACGCCTTATACCCTATTTTATAAGGTACAGCTAATCCTATAGTAAGTCTAGGTTGCGCTAAACTGTTGTAATATATATAAAATAGTAGGCTAATATATAGTTTAAAGTATATATTAATCCTTTAAAAAATTAAATTTTTATAATTAAACCTAATATATTAAAGTTTAAGGAGGTTATAATAATTACAATCGGTAAATAAATACTATAATATTTTTAAATATTCTAAGCTGCATATATATTATACTAACAAAAATAGCAAATATTTCTTTAGTAGAAATATTTAAGTAATTTTATTAAACTTTATTATATTAAGGATAAAGCATTATAATTATTACTTTTTAACAAAGAATTTTTAGTAAGCGTAAGTTATTAACTTACGTTAATTATATTTTTACCCTTTATATATACCGCCTATTGCTACTACCGATTAAATAGCTTAGTAAAGCTTCTAAACTAGCTTAAAGGAGTTAGCAATAATACTTTAGGGCTGGAAAGTTATTTAAACTTGGTTATTTAAAAGAAGTAAAAGTTATAACAAGGTTTTTATTAATAAACTAATAAAAAAATTATTAAAAAGTTTTATAACTTTTAAACCTATATAAATATATTTTATGTTATTTTAGTAGGTTGCGCTTATTTTATAAAACTTACCTAGTAGACGCGGGTAAGCCTGCTAGCAGCTTAAGAAATTTTATTTAGTATTAAATTTTAAACTTATAACTAAATAAGTTAAAACTTTTAACAATAGATCTTTTAGTTCTAGTATTAATAAAAAATATAATAAAATGTAATAAATAATATAAATTGCAGAATTTAATAAATTATCAAATCTTTAAACGTATATTATATTTATTAGTATTTTAGTAAGCATGCTTATTTAAGCGTTATTTTAACCTTTAAACTTTTATTGCTTAATATTAAGAGCTTATAGCACTTATAGCTTTTTAAAGTTAGTAGCAAAGTTAGTTTGCACTTTAAATATAGTAATTTTATTTCGCTTATTAGTTAAACCGGTCCTTTGCTATAAAATACCTTAATTTTTAAAAGTTAACCTTGGATTAAATAAGAATACCTGTTAAACTTAAGCATATTAATAAGCAAAAAAAAAAAAACTAACAAAGATTGCCTTAATAATAATAAATAAAATAGCAATAGTTTAAATTTAAAATCTAGTTTTTAGGTCTAAGTTATAATTTATAAAAAATACTTTTAGCGCAATACTTTCTAAGTTCCTTAAAACAGGACGCTTTAAAAAGTAAAAGCTTTATATAATTAGATACCAAGCTTTTATATAGCTTTTTTAACAAGTTAAATAGTTTAGAAATGTTGCTTTAAATAGGAAGTAAATTTTTTTTAAAGCTAAATATTAGCTAAAAACTAATAGCATATAAATAAAATAATCGAAAAATAAAAAATACTTTAAAAAAAGGGTTAAATAGCATATAAAATTGTTAAAAAAGAAATATTTATAACTAAACCTTTTTTTAGCAGATTATTTAATATTTTTATTAGTATATTTTGTTAAATTTAAGCTAACATTAGTTTTTATAAAAAAATAAAAGCTTTAAAAACGTAGCTCCTTTAAGAGTATTATAAACTTTTATATAATACTTTTATAGGGACTAAAGACCACGTTTTAGCAAGAATATTAATATAATAGTTGTTAATAACTTATTTTAAAATATAAACTAAAAAATTAAACATTTATATAAATATTTAGGTGTTAAACCTTTATACGTAATAAAAATAAACGGAAGTAAAAGTTTTTATAGGTATATTATTAACTAATTTTAATATTTTTAGATAGATTTAAATAAAAATATAACTATTCGGACCCAAAAAATAGTAAACTATATATAAATAAAATAAAGCTAAAAAAAACTTTAGTAAAAACTTATAACAGTTTTAATATATAAATCAATTGTTAAATCTATATATAAGGGCAAAAAACTTATTAAACTATTTAATAGCTAGTTACCGCTAAAGTTTTTTTTAAAATAGCAGTATTATTTTTTAGTTTTATAAAGTAAAACAAATAATTAAGAACTTAAAGGCGCTTTTTAGCTTTTATCTATTTTTAAACTTTAAATATATAAAAAGTTGTTGTTATTTAGTTAAATATAAACATTTAAATATACTAATATTAATAAGCTATTTTTAGTAAGCAGAACTAGTAATATAAAATAAACTAAACATAGGGTTAAAGTGCTAAAGTAAATATTTATTAAATACTATAAAAAGTATTAGTATATTTAAATAATAAAACGGTAGCTATAAAAGTTAGAATTTGCTAAGGATTGTATAACAATTTATTTATTAAATATGCTAGCTTTAAAAATAGATAGCGCTTAAGCGTCCTACTTATATTTCGCCTTTAAAGTAAAAATAATACTTTAAAAAGTAAGCAGCTATAAGGGTTAGTAATAAAGCCTAGGGCGTAAGCTTAAGTTAAACAGCTTTTAATATAAATTTTAATAAAAATAACAAATATTTTAATAAGAATTTAAAAAACCGAAATAAAAAAAAGTTCTATATAAATAGCGGTTAAACATAGGTTAGCTAATTTTAAGCTATAAAAAAGTTTTATTTTAAAGTGGGCACTTATATTTTATATAGCAAAAAAAAAGCCGGTTAATATTTTAGTGCTTAGATTTAAGTTTTATATAATAATATAACTAAACGTAGAAATAATAGCGGAGGCTTTAAACAAAGTTTTTTTTTTTTTTTAATAGTTTATTATTTTAAAATTGGTTTATCTAAAGCTAAAGTTTAATAGCTAAAAAAGCTTAATATTTTTATTAAATCCGGTATGCCCTTAATATTTTTTAAAAATCTATAAAAAAGAATAATTTTTAAGCTAAGTTATATTTATAACTATAGCAAGTTTTTAAAGTAAACAGCTTTTAGTTAATAAAACAATATAAATAAAAGAAATTAACAAAATAAATCTATAACTTTAAAAAAAGGATTAGCTTTAAAAGTTAGGTATATTGGGCCTTTAGTAGATAGCTTAAGAGCAGATTGCTATTAGCTAGGCAACTAGCTAGTAGCTTTTAGTATTTAGGTTCTAACGCTTTTAGCAGGCTTTAGCTATTTAATATATAGTTAATAACTAACTTAAAACTAATACAAACAAAAGAAATTTAACTGTTTAATTAAAATATAATATTATAATAATTAGAAAATAATGTTAATATAATATAATTTCTGCTTAATATTTTAAATATTAAAATAAAATAATTTAATTAAGCGTAAGTAAACAGCAGGAATAACTATAATTTAAAATAACTATTTAAAAGGGTTATAAAAAGGTTGTTGTAAGATAAGCTCTAGTAATAAATATATTATATTTATTATAATACTGTTAAATTACGGGAAGTTTTTAAAGCTTTAATTACTGCGGCCTATTAAAAAATAAAGTATAATATTAGGTATAACAGCTTAAAAATAGTAAAAACGTTAAAAATGCTATAATAAATAATTTATAGCTAAGTTTATATTTAAAAATATAGTTTAACAATTAAATAGCAATAAGTTAAGCAGTTAATATTTTTACTACTTGGCTTAAAATATAATCTATTTTAAGCATAAAAGCGTAATAGTATTAACAGCTTTTAAAGTAGCTAAATACCTTATTATTTAATTAATAATACGTATAAATAGATTAACGAGATTTTTATTGTCTTTATTTACTATTTAACAAAACTATAGCTAAAAAAATAGGCTTAATAAAATTAATAAGGAAAAAAAACTTTAAAAGTTTAATAAGGTTTAAAATATAAATAAATACTAGTTTAATAACTGTTATTTATAAATAGTTGTAAGCAAAATAACTTAGTATAAAAAAGCTTATAAGGCTTAAAGCTTTATAGTAATCCTATAGCAAGCTATTAAAGCTATTATAATATATAGTAAAATGTTAGTTTTAAGTATTATTACTTAAAGCTTAAAGTATATATTAATTTTAAGCAAAAGTTTATATTTAACTTAAGTGCTTATAGTATAAAGGTTAAATAGGTTGTAGGTTAAACAATTTATAGCTAAAGTTTTTTTTCGGAAATAGTAATAGTTAAGTTTAACTTTAGTTTAATATTATAAAAAAACATAAAAGGTATAAAATAAGTAAAAGCTTTAGCGCTAGTAAAATATTATTATTTTTATTGTTTTTTTATTTATTTAATAAAGCAGAGCTAGATTTTTGTTTAACTTTTAGTTTTAAAGTTTTTTGTAAGCTAACTTAGGTTAAAAATATTATTAAGTAGGAAGTTTAGCTAAAGCGGTATATTTATTAAACTATAATATAAATATTTTAAAGGGGGCTTATAAAAAATAGAAATTTTTAGTAGAACAAAAAGGTAAAAGTTCTTTTAATTTTAATTTTTAATATAAATATAAACTATAAAAATATAGCTTATCGATTTTTTAATTTTTTAAAATTTAAAGTTAAAAGTGCTAGAAAAGTTACTATAAAAATTAACTTATTATTTTAGGCTTATAAAAAGTAATATAAATCTAGTTTAATATATTTTATATATATGTTAAAATATATAGCTTTAGTAATAGCTACTAGGTTATTAACCTAGTTAGGCAAAATATTTAAATATAGGAAAACTTTTTTATATTATTTTATAGGCAAGTTAGCAGTATTAAGCTTATAAAGTAACATTTTTTAGTAAAATAGTATACTATTATAAGTAATAATTTATTAATAATAAAGCAATTTATAGCTTAATAGAGCTTTATGTTTAAAAAAACAAGTTCTATAGTTTAATGTTTGCTAAAATGTTGGTTAAAGATTTTTTTAGCTTAAAGTATAGGCTATTCCTACTTAAAAAGGTGCTAGTAGTTATAGGTTTATATAAAATCTATAGCTATTAGAGTAAATAGCTAATAATATAGCTGTTTATAAGTATAAAAAAACTAGCTTATAATAGCTAAACGTTTATAGCAACGTTGTTTTTTAATTTTTTAATATTAGCTCTTTTTATTATATTAAAATAGAATTTAGTAAGCGTTAGATTGTTTATTTATTAAAATTATAAATTTTTTATTAATAAGAAAAGTTAGGCTTTTATAAGCTTTTATTAGTTAATATAGCATACTAATTATAGGTATTATATAGCAATATAACTTAGTTTAAAAAAGGTTAAAATAAAACTAATAATAGTGTTATTATATTAATTTTAAGTAAAGTTATATTTATTATGGCCTATATAAAGTACGGTAAGGTATAAGTAGTACTATAAATATTGCTTAAAAAATATGCTAAACTTCTAGGAAACTAGGCTAAATAATAAAAAGTTTATAACTTAAATTTATTTAAAGGCGCTTAAGCTGTTTAAATAAATATTTATAGCAAGCTTAATATAATTTTTAAAATTATTTAAATAAAGAACGTAAGCTAGGTTTAGACTATTATAAAATAGGTTAGTTTTATTTTATTAATAATTTTATTATAATAGTAATTTAGCTTAGTATAAAAAGAACTGCTAATTTAAATAATTAGTTTTTATAGCTGTTTGACTAAGTAGTACTATAACGTTATTATTTGCTAAATAATAGCTAAATACTTTTAAGTTAAAATTTATACTAAAACGTAGTAATATTTTTTATATATTATAAACGGATATAAATAAGCTTTAGCTTTATATTTTAGCTAGCAATTTTGCTATTAGGCTTAAAGTATTTAGTGGTATTTTATGTATTATAATTTTAATATGTGTGGAATTAAATTTTTTATAAATAACTTAGCTGTGTAAAAGGGTTTTATAAGTAGTAAAATAGCTTTATTGTTATAATTTGCTAAAGGTAAGTTTTTTTTTATTTTAATTTCTTATATTTTTTTTATTATAATAAGGGGTTAATAAAAGGATTTTTTTTGATTTTTTTTGTTATTTTTTATTTTTAAGGTAAGCTTTTTTAAGCTTGAAAAAAAAAAAGAGCAAAAGTAAAATAAGGGAAACTAGGCTTGCTACTAGTATTAATTAAGGGCTATAGTTATAGCGAACTTAGTAGGCGAAAAGTTAGTTATTTTATAAAAGTTGTATTAAAAGAAGTATAAGGTAAGTTATATTAGTTATAAAGGAAATATATAAAGTAAAAAAAAAATAATAATATAAAAGGTGCTACTTTAAAAAGAATAAAAGAGATTTTTTACTGGGTAGGTTATATTATAACTATAGTTATAATAGTTTTAATAGGTAGGAAATATTATAATTATAGCGGTATTAATAGGTAAAGGGCGCTAAGGTTATAGCAGTTTTTATAGTAGATTTAAAAGAGATTACCTTATAATAGTTATTTTAAAAAAAAATATTTTAAAAGCTTTTGGTCTAATTTAAATACGGGGTAGGTTTTATAGAGTAAATAAATTTTTAACTTATAAAACAAATATCTTAATAATAAAAAGGCTTTTAAAAGTAAAACTAATATAAAAATATAGTTAGAGCTATAAACTATATATTAAATATATATAAGAAATAGTGTTGTTAAAATAAAAAAAGAATTTTTTAAAAGGTTTTAAGCTGTGCTTTAAAGCGAACCCTGTTTAGCAGGTAGCTAAAAAAGGTGCTATTTATTTTTATTAGCATGTTTTTTAGCAAGTTTTAAGGGCTGCTAAAGGCTTTAAATAGTGCCTGCTATAAGCTTGAAAGGCTTTATATATAAATATAAGGTAAACTAGCCTAAAAAGCTGTTTTTTAGCAGTATAGCTTTGTTTAAATAAAAGGGCAATAGTTTTTAAAAAGTAGTTATAAAATAGAGGTAAGAGAAAGGCTTTTAATTTAAAATAAAGAGAAGTTATTTAGTAATAGCTATTTTATAAAAGGGTACTCTGTTGTAATAAGTTTCCGTAAATATAAGGTAAGCTATGTTAAAAAGGCTATTTTAAAAAGCTTACTTTATAGCTACAAAATTTATAGCCTTTTAAGTAAGTTTTTTAAAAATGGCTACTTTATAAAGGTTACTTTGTAAAATAACAAGCTTTAAGAAATTAAAACCTTTTGGATAACTTACGCTAGCCTTAATAGCAAAAAGGATAGCTGGTTAAATAATAGATAAATGCTGTATAAATATATTAAATAAAGAAAAAAAAAAAAAAAAAGTATTAAAATATAGTTAAAAAAAGTTAATTATTAAAACTGCGAGCTTTATTGCTAATAAGCTAAATAAAAAAGTTAATTAGTTAAATTATAATATTATAAAGTTCTTTAAAATAAGATGCTATAAAAAGTAAGAACCTTGTTATAAATAATATAAGCTTTATAAAGCTGTATAATAAAAAGTAATATAAAAATAGCATATTAGAATAAAGTATAATTTAACTTATAAAAGTCTTATAGGTTAAAAAAAACTATTTTAAAAAGGTTATTTTATATATATTTCTAATAACGCTTACTACTAGAGTTTTAGCAGGCTTTAATAAATATAAAATAGGTAGCAAGTTTGCTTAAAAGTAAAAAAAGCTAAGCTACTTTAAAAAAGTTAACCAGTATTAGGTTTAGTAGTGCTGGCTACTATAATATAGCGGGCTTAGCGTATATAAGAAGCCTTACCCTAAAAAGGTCCACTTTATATTTACTTTAAAAAAAGGACCGCTTACCCGGTTTTTTAGCAAAAAACTATTAAAGCATGCTAAATTATATATTATTTAATAGCTAATTTTTCTAGCATTTAAACGTATTTATATATGCTATAATAAGCTATATATTAATAGATTAATTTGCAAAATTGATATTTAAAATTATTTAACTTAGCGTGTTTATAAAAAAAGCAATAGGTTTATAAAAAACTTTGTGTTCTAAGTTGCTATAAAATATTTATTTCTAATTAAAACTGGAGCTAATAAAATATATTATGTTGTTATTTTATAGTACTTTTAAAAAAAAGTTATTTATATTAGTATAAAACATATTTTAATAAGCGTTAATAAAATTGTTATTTGCTATTTTAAAAAAAAAAAACTGTTTTAAAAGTATTAAACCTTTTTTTTTTAAAAAATAACTTTTAATAAAGTATAAATAATAAAATAAAAAGTTTAATAGTATAAAAGGTTGTTAGTTTAATAGTAGGCAGTAGGTAAGTAGGTAAATAGTAAATATAAACAAAGTTATTTTAAAAAGTGTTATTTAGCATTATTTTAAGCTTAGGTAAATAGTTATAGCAGTTTATATAGCTAAATAAACCTATAAAATGCAAAAGAGGCTACCCTATAAAGGTTACTTAGGACCAAGCTTAGTAGTACTATTATTATATTTATAGCAAATTTAGTAAGCTAAAAGAAGTTATTTTATAAAAGCTACCCTAATAGTTTTACCTTATAGTAAGTTTTATAATATTAGCTTAGGGTTAAAGTTTAGCGTAAGCAATAGGTTATATAACTATTTAAAGTAGTACTATTAGCTAGCATTTTATATTTTAACTTAAATAATTTAATAAATAATAATGCTATAATAGTATATTTTATATTAACTAATAGCTTATTAAAATTTATATTAAATAGTATTAAGTATATTATAGTAAGGCAAATATTTATTAAAAAATTAATATTATAAAGTTAAAGTTTTTGCTTAAGTAGGAGACCTTTATAAAAATGTTAAACTTTATAAAAAAACTTTTTAAAAAAGTTTTAGTAGTAAGTAGTTATAAAGATTTAGGGGGGTTAAAATAGTAATTTTAATAAATAGTGGTAAGAGTTTAGTAGGTTAGTAATAAAAGTTTAATAAATTAGTAATAGGAGTTTAATAAGTTAGTAGTAGTAGCTTAGTAAGTAGTGTTATTTTATATAAAAAAATAGGCTTAAAATTTTTTTAAAGTTTAATTGCTTAAACTTTTTAAAACTTATAAAAAAGTTAGGTTTATAAGTTAAATTAGCAAAATTCTTATATAAATTTTTTTTTAAAAATTATTTAAATAAATAGAAAGCTTTTAAGCTATATTTAAAAGCTAAATAAAGTTAGTAAATATATAAAAAAGTAAAATAGTTTAAGCTTATTTTAAAATGTAGAGCTAATTTACCTGTTAGTTAGTAGGCTATAGAGCTTATAAGAACTAGCTTACGCTAGAGTATTTATTTAAACCTGCTACTATAGGGTATTAGCGTAAAAATATTAATAGTTAGGCTTTTATATATATTTTTATTATAGTACCTAAGTTTTTTTTAGTTCTTTATTTATAGGATATTTGTTAGTTTTGTTTACTTTTTTGTAGGCAAACTTTAGCGTATTTATTGCTATTTAGGCTTTGCAAGTATTAACTCCCCTAGGGGTACTATTTATAGCGTTAATTTAAAATATATAATAGTTATTAAGTGTATTTTTTGCTTTAGCAGCTTTATTTAGGCTTTATAAATTGCTAGCCTATAGCTAGAATTATTATTAAACATTGGGAGATATTTATTTAATAGTTGCTACTTTATATTACTAGGTATAAATTTCTTTTTAAGATTTATAAGTTTTATTGTTATAAGCTTTTAAGCTGCTAATTTATATAGCGGACTAGTATTTTAAGGAATTTAAAGAAAAAAATTAAAAAGTAGTATAATATAATAGGCTTTTACCTTAACTATTAAACCGCTATTTACTAGGTTTTAATTTAGTAGTTTAACTATAATTAATTTTTTTATGTTATAAAGCGTAGTTAGCTAACTTTAGCGTATAATAGTTATTTAGTTAATTTTGCTAATAGTTATATATTTATTTTAAAAATTAAGCTATATATGTTTAAATATAAGTAATTATATAGTAAAACTATAAATAGCTTATTAAATTAGTTATTATTTATTTAATAGTATTTTACTATTTAAATAATTGTAGTAATTTTAGAGCTAATATATATTAAAAATCCTAACTTATAAAAGGATATATTTATTAGATTAAAAACTAATACTTTTTAGGGCTTTTTAGTAATTTATAATAATTTTTTGAATTATATGGCTTTATATTAGTAATAGTTTATTTAAATTTTTGCTTTATTAACTTTTAATAGTAAGGTCTTAGCTTGCTATAGTTATAACAAGTAATAGAGAGTTAGGGCTTAACCTTAGAAAAAGAGCCTAAAAAACAGCTATTATATTTAAAGAAAGCAGTAGGCGCGCAAATTACCTAATTTTGATATAAAGAGGTAGTAATAATAAATATTAATATAGGGCTTTTTTAGGTTTTATAATTAAAATAAATATAATTTAAATCCTTTAACAAGGAATAATTAGAAAACAAGTTTAATGCTAGCAGCTATAGTAATTTTAGCTTTAATAGCGTATATTAAAGTTGTTATAGTTAAAAAGCTTATAGTTGAACTTTGGGTTTAGCTAGCTGGTTTATTTTACTGCGTATATTGGTTTAGCTGGGCTTTTCCTTTTAGGGAGCTTTATACTTTTTATTAAATATAATAAAGAACTAGGACTTTTATTGTAAAAAAATTAGAATATTTAAAGCAGGCTTATATTTAAATATATTAACATAGAATAATAAAATAAAATATATAGTTTTATTTTATTAGTTTCTAGGACTGCTATAATAATTAATAAGGATAGTTGGAGGTATTAGTATTTAATTGTTAAAAGTAAAATTTTTAGATTTATTAAAAACTAATTACTACAAAAATATTTGCTAAAAATATTTTTATTAATTAAAAACGAAAGTTAAAAAATTAAAGATAATTAAATACTATTATAGTTTTAATTATAAACTATGTTAACTAAAGATTAGATAATATTATTTTTTAACTTATTTAGTATTTTATAAAAAATTAAAGTTTTTAGGTTCTAAGGGGAGTATAGTTGTAAGGCTAAAACTTAAAGAAATTAACGGAAGGGTACTATTAGGAATAAAACTACAGTTCTCTATTCCGAAAAGCTATTTAAAAAGATTAAGTAGTTATTTTTATAGCTAGTTAGCGTCCGTTAGCGATACTTTTAAATTGTAAAAAACTTTTAAAATATTAACTACCGCAGCTTGTTAAAAAATAAGGTATAATACTAGGTTAATAGCTTTAAAAATAGTAAAAACGTTAGTAATATAATAATAAATAATTTGTAGTTAAATACTACAAAAAGTGAAAGTTTAGAGATTTAACAAGGGTAAATGTTTGAATAACTAATTTTTTGGTAGGTACTTAAGATAAAGTTTAGAAATATGCTAAAAGGCTTGTAGATAATTTTATAAAACGGGAGCCTACGGTTTAATTTAACTCAATATAGGGAAACTTACTAGGTTAACTAAATAGTTATTATTTAGGCTTAAAAAAGTAATTAATTTTATTAGTGCTAAATATTTATTTACGTGGGAAAGCTTCTAATTTAGACGTAGAGTAATAGTATTATTATTAATATTTAGTATAATATTTGCTAAAATAGGGAACGTTATATCTACTACTTTATAAGTATGCTGATTTTATAGCGAGCTCAGGTTGTGCTAAACTGTTATAACGTATAAAAAGCAGTAGGCTATATTTTTAATGCAGCTTAAAGTATATGCTAATATTGCAAAAAATTGCAGCCTTTTTAAAAAAATCCGAATTATTTAATGTAAAGAGGGCAGGGCTGGTTTCTGGCCCTATATATTAAAGGAGACATATTTAATATATTTTTTTTTAAAATGCCAAACATAATAAAGATTAATAGATTAAAAGCTCTTTTTTAATTTTATAGGTAGTAGTATATAGCTGTTTTTAGTTAGTAAAATAATTTATTTACTTAATTATAATAACAAATAAGATATTTATTTACTAAATAGCTTATATTGCTTTAATAGTATGCTAGCTTTTTAAAAAAACTATCTGCTTAAGCGGGTAAAAGTTGGATATAATAATAGGTTAATAATATGTTATATATATATTATAGGCCTATAAAAATAAGTTTAACTGCTAGTCTAGCATTTTTGTTCTTTTAAAAGGAGCCCCCTGCTATTAGGAAAGAAAGCAAAAAAACTTATATAGTGTAAGCAACACTAGCTAGTATAAGGAACGCCTTATACCCTATTTTATAGGGTACAGCTAATCCTATAGTAAGTTCAGGTTGCGCTGGACTGTTGTAATATATATAAAATAGTAGGCTAATATATAGCTTAAAGTATGTATTAATCCCTTAAAAAATTAAATTTTTATAATTAAACCTAATATATTAAAGTTTAAGGAGGTTATAATAACTATAATCGGTAAATAAATACTATAATACTTTTAAATATTTTAGGCTGCACACGTGTTATATTAACAAAAATAGCAAATATTTCTTTAGTAGAAATATTTAAGTAATCTTGTTAAACTTTATTATATTAGGGATAAAGCATTATAATTATTACTTTTTAACAAGGAATTTTTAGTAAGCATAAATTATTAACTTGCGTTAATTATGTTTTTGCTTTTTATATATACCGCCTGTTGCTACTACTAATTAAATAGCTTAATAAAGCTTCTAGACTAGCTTAAAAAAGTTAGCAATAATACTTTAGGGCTAGAAAGTTATTTAAACTTAGTTATTTAAAAGAAGTAAAAGTTATAACAAGGTTTTTATTAGTGAACTAGCAAAAGAATTATTAAAAAATTTTATAACTTTTAAACCTATATAAATATATTTTACGTTGTTTTAGTAGGTTGCGCTTATTTTATAAAACTTACCTAGTAGACGCGGGTAAGCTTGCTAGCAGCTTAAAAAACTCTATTTAGTATTAAATTTTAAACTTATAACTAAATAAGTTAAAACTTTTAATAATAGATCTTTTAGTTCTAGCATTAATAAAAAATATAACAAAATATAATAAATAATATAAATTACAGAATTTAGTAAATTATTAAATCTTTAAACGTATATTATATTTATTAGTATTTTAGTAAGCATGCTTATTTAAGCGTTATTTTAACTTTTAAGCTTTTATTGCTTAATATTAAAAGCTTATAGCACTTATAGCTTTTTAAAGTTAGTAGCAAAGTTAGTTTGTACTTTAAATATAGTAATTTTATTTTACTTATTAGTTAAACCGGTCCTCTGCTATAAAATACCTTAATTTTTAAAAGTTAACCTCGGATTAAATAAGAATACCTGTTAAACTTAAGTATATTAATAAGCAAAAAAAAAAAAACTAACAAAGATTGCTTTAATAATAATAAATAAAATAGCAATAGCTTAAATTTAAAATTTAGTTTTTAGGTTTAAGTTATAATTTATAAAGAATACTTTTAGCGCAATATTTTCTAAGTTCTTTAAAACAGAACGTTTTAAAAGGTAAAAGCTTTATATAGTTGGACACTAAGTTTTTATATAGCTTCTTTAACAAGTTAAATAGTTTAAAAATATTATTTTAAATAGGAAGTAAATTTTTTTTAAAGCTAAATATTAGCTAAAAACTAATAGCATATAAATAAAATAATTGAAAAATAAAAAGTACTTTAAAAAAAAGGTTAAATAGCATATAAAATTGTTAAAAAAAAAACGTTTGTAACTAAACTTTTTTTTAGTAAATTATTTAATATTTTTATTAGTATATTTTACTAAATTTAAGCTAACATTAGTTTCTATAAAAAAATAAAAACTTTAAAAATGTAGCTTTTTTAAAAGTGTTATAAACTTTTATATAATACTTTTACAAGGACTAAAAACCACGTTTTAGCAAAAATATTAACGTAATAGTTGTTAATAACCTATTTTAAAATATAAACTAAAAAATTAAACATTTATATAAATATTTAAGTGTTAAACCTTTATACATAATAAAAATAAACGGAAGTAAAAGCTTTTATAAGTATATTATTAACCGATTTTAATATTTTTAAATAGATTTAAATAAAAATATAACTATTCGGACCTAAAAAATAGTAAACTATATATAAATAAAGTAAAACTAAAAAAAACTTTAGTAAAAACTTATAATAGTTTTAACATATAAATCGATTGTTAAATTTATATATAAGGGTAAAAAACTTATTAAACTATTTAGTAGCTAGTTACTACTAAAGTTTTTTTTAAAATAGCAGTATTATTTTTTAGTTTTATAAAGTAAAACAAATAATTAGAAATTTAAAAGCGCTTTTTAGCTTTTATTTATTTTTAAACTTTAAATATATAAAAAGTTCTTATTATTTAGTTAAACATAAACATTTAAATATACTAATATTAATAGGCTATTTTTAGTAAGTAGAACTAGTAATATAAAATAAACTAAACATAGGGTTAAAGTGCTAAAATAAATACTTATTAAATATTATAAAAAGTATTAGCATATTTAAATAATAGAACAGTAGCTATAGAAGTTAAAATTTGCTAAAAATTATATAACAATTTATTTATTAAATATGCTAGCTTTAAAAATAGATAGCGCTTAAGCGTTTTACTTATACTTTGCTTTTAAAGTAAAAATAATGCTTTAAAAAGTAAGCAGCTATAAGGGTTAGTAATAAAGCTTAGGGCGTAAGCTTAAGTTAAACAGCTTTTAATATAAATTTTAATAAAAGTAATAAATATTTTAATAAAAATTTAAAAAACCAAAATAAAAAAAAGTTCTATATAAATAACGGTTAAACGTAGGTTAACTAATTTTAAGCTATAAAAAAGTTCTATTTTAAAGTAGGCACTTATATTTTATATAGCAAAAAAAAAGCTGGTTAATATTCTAGTGTTTAAATTTAAGTTTTACGCAATAACGCAACTAAACGTAGAAATAATAGCGGAAGCTTTAAACAAAGTTTTTTTTTTTTTTTAATAGTTTATTATTTTAAAATTGGTTTATTTAAAGCTAGGGTTTAATAGCTGAAAAAGCTTAATATCTTTGTTAAATCCGGTGTGCCCTTAATATTTTTTAAAAATCTGTAAAAAAGAATAATTTTTAAGCTAGGTTGTATTTATAACTATAGCAGGTCTTTAAAATAAACAGCTTTTAGTTAATAAAACAATATAAATAAAGGAAATTAGCAAAATAAATCTATAACTTTAAAAAAAGGATTAGCTTTAAAAGTTAGGTATGTTGGGCTTTTAATGGACAGCTTAAGAGCAGATTATTATTAGCTAGGCAACTAGCTAGTAGTTTTTAGCATCTAGGTTTTAACGCTTTTAGCAGGCTTTAGCTATTTAACATATAGTTAATAACTAACTTAAAACTAGTATAAACAAGGGAAATTTAACTGTTTAATTAAAATATAATATTATAATAATTAGAAAATAATGTTAATATAATATAATTTCTGCTTAATATTTTAAATATTAAAATAAAATAATTTAATTAAGCGTAGGTAAACAGCAGGAATAACTATAATTTAAAATAACTATTTAAAAGGGTTATAAAAAAGTTGTTATAAAATAAACTTTAGTAATAAATATATTATATTTATTATAACACTGTTAAATTACGGGAAGTTTTTAAAGCTTTAATTATTGCGGCTTATTAAAAAACAAGGTATAATACTAAGTATAACAGCTTAAAAATAGTAAAAACGTTAGAAATACTATAATAAATAATTTATAGCTAAGTTTATATTTAAAAATATAGTTTAACAATTAAATAGCAGTAGGTTAAACAGTTAATATTTTTACTACTTGGCTTAAAATATAATCTACTTTAAGTATAAAAGCGCAATAGTATTAATAGCTTTTAAAATAGCTAAATATCTTATTATTTAATTAGTAATATATATAAATAAATTAACAAGATTTTTACTGTTTTTATTTATTATTTAGTAAAACTATAGCTAAAAAAACAGGCTTAGTAAAATTAACGGGAAAAAAAAACTTTAAAAGTTTAATAAGGTTTAAAATATAAATAAATACTAGTTTAACAACCGTTATTTATAAATAGTTGCAAGTAAAATAACCTAGTATAGGGAAGCTTATAGGGCTTAAAGCTTTATAGTAATCTTATAGCAAGCTGTTAAAGCTATTATAATATATAGTAAGGTGTTAGTTTTAAATATTATTACTTAAAGCTTAAAGTATATATTAATTTTAAGCAAAAGTTTATATTTAATTTAAGTATTTATAGTATAAAAGTTAAGTAGGTTATAGGTCAAACAACCTATAACTAAAGTTTTTTTTTGGAAATAATAATAGTTAAACTTAACTTTAGTTTAACATTATAAAAAAACATAAGAGGTATAAAATAAGTAGGAGCTTTGGCGCTAATAAAATATTATTATTTTTATTGTTTTTTTATTTATTTAATAAAGCAGAGCTAGATTTTTGTTTAACTTTTAGTTTTAAAGTCTTTTGTAGGCTAGCTTAGGTTAAAGATATTATTAAGTAGGAAGTTTAGCTAAAGCGGCATATTTGTTAAACTATAATATAAATATTTTAAAGAGGGCTTATAAAGAATAGAAATCTTTAATAGAACAAAAAGGTAAAAGTTCCCTTAATTTTAATTTTTAATATAAATATAAACTATAAAAGTATAGCTTATCGATTTTTTAATCTTTTAAAATTTAAGGCTAAAAGTGCTAAAAAAGTTATTATAAAAATTAACTTATTATTTTAAGCTTATAAAAAGTAATATAAATCTAGTTTAATATATTTTATATATACGCTAAAATATATAGCTTTAGTAATAGCTACTAGGTTATTAACCTAGTTAGGCAAAATACCTAGATATAGGGAAACCTTTCTATATTATTTTATAAGCAAGTTAGCAATACTAAGCTTATAAAGTAACACTTCTTAATAAAATAGTATACTACTATGGGTAATAATTTATTAATAATGGGGTAATTTATAGCTCGATAGGGCTTTATGTTTAAAAGAACAAGTTCTATAGTTTAACGTTTACTAAAGTATTAGTTAAAGATTTCTTTAGCTTAAGGTATAAGCTACTCTTACCTAAGAGGGTGCCGGTAGTTATAAGTTTATATAAAATCTATAGCTATTAAAATAAATAGCTAATAGTATAACTGTTTATAGGTATAAAAGAACTAGCTTATAGCGGTTAAGTGTTTATAGCAATATTACTTTTTAATTTTTTAATATTAGCTCTTTTTATTATATTAAAATAGAATTTAATAAACGTTAGATTGTTTACCTACTAAAATTATAGATTTCCTATTAGTAAAAAAAGTTAGGCTTTTATAAGCTTTTGCTAGTTAATATAGCGTACTAATTATAAATATTATATAGCAATATAACCTAGTTTAAAAAAGGTTAAAGTAAAACTAATAATAGTGTTATTATACTAATTTTAAATAAAGTTATACTTATTACGGCCTATATAGAGCGCGGTAAAATATAAATAGTACTATAAATATTGTTTAAAGGACGTACTAAACCTCTAAAAAACTGGGCTAAATAATAGAAAGCTTATAACTTAAATTTATTTAGGGGCGTTTAAGCTGTTTAAACAAATATTTATAGCAAGCCTAGTATAATTTTTAAAATTATTTAAATAAAAAACGTAAGCTAGGTTTAGACTGTTATAAAATAGGTTAGTTTTATTTTATTAATAACTTTACTGTAATAGTAATTTAGCTTAATATAAAAAGAACCGCTAATTTAAATAATTAGTTTTTGTAGCTATTTGACTAAGTAGTACTATAACGTTATTATTTGCTAGATAATAGCTAAATACTTTTAAGTTAGAATTTATACTAAAACGCAGTAATATTTTTTATATATTATAAACGGATATAAATAGGCTTCGGCCTTGCATTTTAGCTAGCAATTTTGCTATCAAGCTTAAAATGTTTAATAGTATTTTGTATATTGTAATTTTAATACGCATGGGATTAAATTTTTTATAAATAACTTAGCTGTGTAAAAGGGTTTTATAAGTAGTAGAATAGCTTTATTATTATAATTTGCTGAGGGTAAGTTTTTTTTTGCTTTAATTTCTTATATTTTTTTTACTATAATAAAGGGTTAATAAGAGGATTTTTTTTGATTTTTTTTGTTGTTTTTTATTTTTAGGATAAGCTTTTTTAAGCTTAGAAAAAAAAAAAAGCAAAAGTAAAATAAGGGAAACTAGGCTTGCTACTAGTATTAATTAAGGGCTATAGTTATAGTAAACTTAGTAGGCGAAAGGTTAGTTACTTTATAAAAGTTGTATTAAAAGAAGTATAGGGTAAGTTATATTAGTTATAAAGGAAATATATAAAATAGAAAAAAAGCAATAATATAAAAGGTGCTACTTTAAAAAAAATAGAAAAGACTTTTTACTAGGTAGGTTATATTATAACTATAGTTATAATAGTTTTAGTAGGTAGGAAGTATTATAATTATAGCAGTGTTAATAGGTAAAGGGCGCTAGGGTTATAGCGGTTTTTATAGTAGACTTAAAAGAGATTATTTTATAATAGTTATTTTAAAAAAAAATATTTTAAAAGCTTCTGGTCTAATTTAAATACGGGGTAGGTCTTATAGGGTAAATGAATTTTTAACTTATAAAGCAAATATTTTAGTAATAAAAAGGCCTCTAAAAATAAAACTAATATAAAAATATAGTTAGAGCTATAAACTATATATTAAATATATATAAGAAATAGTATTATTAAAGCAAAAAAAGAATTTTTTAGAAAGTTTTAAGCTATGCTTTAAAGCGAACCCTGCCTAGCAGGTAGCTAAAAAGGGTGCTATTTACTTTTATTAGCATACTTTCTAGCAAGTTTTAAGGGCTGCTAAAGGCTTTAAATAGCGCCCGCTATAGGCTTAAAGGGCTTTATATATAAATATAGGGTAAACTAGCTTAAAAAGCTGTTTTTTAGCGGTATAGCTTTGTTTAAATAAAGGGGCAATAGTTTTTAAAAAGTAGTTGTAAAATAGAGGCAAAAAAAAGGCTTTTAGTTTAAAATAAAAAGAGGTTATTTAATAATAGCTACTTTATAAAAGGGTACTCTGTTGTAATAAGTTTCCGCAAATATAAAGTAAGCTGTATTAAAAAAGCTATTTTAAAAAGCTTACTTTATAGCTATAAAATTTATAGCCTTTTAGGTAAGTTTTTTAAAAGTAGCTACCTTATAAAGGCTACCCTATAAAGTAACAAGCTTTAAAAAATTAAAACCTTTTAGGTAACTTACGCTAGCCTTAATAGCAAAAAGGATGGCTAGTTAAGTAATAAATAAATGTTATATAAATATATTAAATAGGAAAAAAAAAGAAAAAAAGGTATTAAAATATAGTTAAAAAAAGTTAGTTGTTAAAGCTACAAGCTTTGCTGCTAATAAGCTAAATAAAAAAGTTAATTAGTTAAATTATAATATTATAAAGTTCTTTAAAACAAGATACTATAAAAAGTAAGAGCCCCGTTATAAATAATATAAGCTTTATAAAGCTATATAATAAAAAGTAATATAAAGATAGCATATTAAAATAAAGTATAGTTTAGCTTATAAAAGTTTTATAGGTTAAAAAAAACTACTTTAAAAAGGTTACTTTATATATATTTCTAATAACGCTTACTGCTAGAGTTTTAGCAGGCTTTAATAAATATAAAATAGGTAGCAAGTTTGCTTAAAGGTAAAAAAAGCTAAGCTACCTTAGAGAAGTTAACTAGTATTAGGTTTAGTAGTACTGGCTGCTATAATATAGCGGGCTCGGCGTACATAAGAAGCTTTACCTTAGAGAGGTCTACTTTATATTTACTTTAAAGAAAGGACCGCTTACCCGGTTTTTTAGTAAAAAACTGTTAAAGCATGCTAAATTATATATTATTTAATAGCTAATTTTTTTAACATTTAAATATATTTATATACGCTATAATAGGCCGTATATTAGCAGATTAATTTGTAAAGTTAATGTTTAAAATTATTTAACTTAGCATGTTTATAAAAAAAGCAATAGGTTTACAAAAAACTTTATGTTTTAAATTGCTATAAAATATTTGTTTCTAACTAAGACCGGAGCTAATAAAATATATTATATTGTTATTTTATAATACTTTTAAAAAAAAGTTATTTATATTAGTATAAAGCGTATTTTAACAAGCGTTAATAAGATTGTTGCTTGCTATTTTAAAAAAAAAAAACTGTTTTAAAAGTATTAAACCTTTTTTTTTTAAAAAATAACCTTTAATAAAGTACAAATAGTAAAATAAAAAGTTTAATAGTATAAAAAGTTGTTAGTTTAATAGTAGGCAGTAGGTAAGTGGGTAGGTAGTAAGTACGGGCAAGGTTATTTTAAAAAGCGCTACTTAGCATTATTTTAGGCCTAGGTAGGCAGTTGTAGCAGTTTATATAGCTAAATAGACCTATAAAGTGCAAAAGAGGCTACCCTATAAAGGTTACCTAGGACCAAGCTTAGTAGTGCTATTATTATATTTATAGCGGACTTAGTGGGCTAAAAGAAGTTACCTTATAAAAGCTACCCTAATAGCCTTACCCTATAGTAGGTTTTATAGTGTTAGCTTAGGGTTAAAGTTTAACGCAGGCAATAAGTTATATAACTACTTAAAGTAGCACTATTAGCTAACATTCTATATTTTAACTTAAATAATTTAATAAGTAATAATGCTATAATAGTATATTTTATATTAACTAATAGCTTATTAAAATTTATATTAAATAATATTAAATATATTATAGTAAAGCAAATATTTATTAAAAAATTAATATTATAAAGTTAAAGTTCTTACTTAAGTAGGAAACCTTTATAAAAATGCTAAACTTTATAAAAAAACCCCTTAAAGAAGTTTTAGTAATAAGTAGTTATAAGGATTTAGAGAGGTTAAGGTAGTAGTTTTAATAGGTAGTGGTAGAAGTTTAATAAGTTAGTGGTAAAAGTTTAATAAGTTAGTGGTAGAAGTTTAATAAGTTAGTGGCAATAGCTTAATAAATAATATTATTTTATATAAAAAAATAAGCTTAAGATTTTTTTAAAGTTTAATTGCTTAAACTTTTTAGAACTTGCGAAAAAGTTAGGTTTGTAAGTTAAACTAATAAAATTCCTATATAAATCTTTTTTCAGAAATTGTTTAAATAGACGGGAAGCCTCTAAGCTATGTTTAAAAGCTAAATAAGGTTAGTAAATATATAAAAAAGCAAAATAGTTTGAGCTTATTTTAAAATGTAGAGCTAATTTACCTATTAGTTAGTAGGCTATAAAGCTTATAAGAATTAGCTTACGCTAGAGTATTTATTTAAACCTGCTACTATAGAGTACTAGTATAAAAATATTAGTAGTTAGGCTTTTATATATGCCTTTATTACAGTACCTAGGTCTTTTCTAGTTTTTTATTTATAAAATATTTGCTAATTTTATTTATTTTTTTATAAGCAAACTTTAGTACACTTATTGTTGTTTAAGTTTTATAGGTATTAACTTTTTTAAGGGTGCTATTTGTAGCGTTAATCTAAAATATATAATAGCTGTTAAGCATATTTTTTACTTTAGTAGCTCTATTTAAGCTTTATAGATTACTAGCTTATAGCTAGAATTATTACTAAGTATTAGGAAATATTTATTTAGTAGTTGCTATTTTGTACTACCAGGTATAAGTTTTTTTTTAGGACCTATAAGTTTTATTATTATAAGCTTTTAGGCTGCTAATCTGTATAGCAGACTAGTGTTCTAGAAAATTTAGAGAGGAAAATTAAAAAGTAGTATAATATAACAGGCTTTTGCTTTAACTGTTAAACTGCTGCCTGCTAAGTTTTAATTTAGCAGCTTAACTATAACTAATTTTTTTGTATTATAAAGCGCAGTTAGCTAACCTTAGCGTATAATAGTTATTTAGTTAATTTTACTAGTAATTATATATTTGTTTTAAAAATTAAGCTATATATATTTAAATATAAATAATTATATAGCAAAACTATAAATAGTTTATTAAATTAGTTATTGTTTATTTAATAATACTTTATTATTTAAATAACTGTAGTAATTTTAAAGCTAATATATGTTAAAAATCCTAACTTATAAAAGGATATATTTATTAAATTAAAAACTAATACCTTTTAAGGCTTTTTAATAATTTATAATAACTTTTTAAATTATATAGTTTTATATTAATAATAGTTTATTTAAATTTTTGCTTTATTAATTTTTAATAGCAAGGTTTTAGCTTGCTATAGTTATAATAAATAATAAAAGGTTAAGGCTTAACCCTGGAAAAAAAGCTTAAAAAATAGCTACTATATTTAAAGAAAGTAGTAGGTATATAAATTACCTAATCTTAACATAAGGAGGTAATAATAATAAATATTAATATAGGGCTTTTTTAGGTTTTATAATTAAAATAAATATAATTTAAATCTTTTAACGAAAAATAATTAAAAAATAAGTTTAATACTAGCAGCTATAGTAATTTTAGCTCTAATAGCATATATTAAAGTTGTTATAGTTAAAAAGCTTATAATTAAACCTTAGGCCTAGCTAGCTAGTCTACCTTACTATATATATTAGTTTAGCTAGGCCTTTTTTTTTAAGGAGCCCTATACTTTTTACTAGGTATAATAAAAAACTAGAACTTTTACTATAAAAAAATTAAAATGTTTAAAGTAGGCCTATGTTTAAATATATTAGTATAAAATAATAAAATAGAACGTATAGTTTTATTTTATTGGTTTTTAGGACTGCTATAATAATTAATAAAGATAGTTAAAAGCATTAGTATTTAATTATTAGAGGTAAAATTTTTAAATTTATTAAAAACTAACTATTATAAAAATATTTATTAAAAATGTTTTTATTAATTAAAAATAAAAGTTAAAAAATTAAAAATAATTAAATATTATTATAGTTTTAACTATAAACTATGTTAACTAGGGATTAAACAATGTTATTTTTTAACTTGTTTAGCATTTTATAAAAAATTAAAGTTTTTAGGTTCTAGGGGGAATATGGTTATAAAGCTAAAATTTAAAAAAATTAATAGAAAAGTATTATTAGGAGTAAAACTACAGTTCTTTGCTCCAAAAAGTTATCTAAAAAAATTAGGTAGTTATTTTTATAGCTAGTTAGCGTCCGCTAGCAATACTTTCAAATTGCGGGGAACTCCTAAAGTATTAACTATTACGGCCTGTTAAAAAATAAAATATAGCACTAGGTTAATAGCTTTAAAGATAGTAAAAATGTTAGTAATATAATAATAGATAATTTGTAGCTAAGTATTATAGAAAGTAAAGGTTTAGAGATTTAACAAAGGTAGATGTTTAAATAACTAATTTTTTAGTAGATATTTAAGATAAAGTCTAAAAATATACCGAAAGGCTTATAGATAACCTTATAAAATAGGAGCCTACAGCTTAATTTAACTTAATATAAAAAAACTTACTAGGTTAATTAAATAGTTATTATTTGGGCCTAAAAAAATAATTAATTTCACTAGTACTAAATATTTGTTTACGTAAAAAAGCTCTTAATTTAGACGTAGAGCAATAGTATTACTATTAATATCTAGTATAACATTTGTTAAAATAAGGAATATTATATTTATTATTTTATAAATATGTTAATCTTATAGCAAGCTCAGGTTATACTAAGTTGTTATAACATATAAAAAGCGGTGGGCTATATTTTTAATACGGCTTAAAATATATGCTAATACTATAAGAAATTGTAGCTTTTTTGAGAAGGTCTAAATTATTTAATATAAAGAAGGTAAGGCTGGTTTCTAGCCCTATATATTAAAAGGGACATATTTAATATATTTTTTTTTAAAATGCTAGATATAATAAAGATTAATAAATTAAAAGCTCTTTTTTAATTTTATAAATAGTAGTATATAGCTGTTTTTAGTTAGTAAAGTAATTTGTTTGTTTAATTATAATAACAAACAAAATATTTATTTGCTAAATAGCTTATATTGTTTTAGCAGTATGCTGGCTTTTTAAAAGGATTATTTGCTTAAACGGGTAAAAGTTGGATATAATAATAGGTTAATAATATGTTATATATATATTATAGGCCTATAAAAGTAGGTTTAACTATTAGTCTAGCATTTTTGTTTTTTTAAGGAAAGCTTCCTACTATTAGGAGAAAAAATAAAAAAACTTATATAGTATAAGTAACACCAGCTGGTATAAAGAACACTTTATACCCTATTTTATAGGGTATAGCTAATCTTATAGCAAGTTTAGGTTACGCTAGATTATTATAATATATATAAAACAGTAGGCTAATATATAGCTTAAAGTATATATTAATCTTTTAAGAAATTAAGTCCTTATAATTAGACCTAATATATTAAAGTTTAGAAAAGTTATAGTAACTATAATTAATAAATAAATGCTATAATGCTTTTAAATGTTTTAAGCTATATATATATTATATTAACAAAAATAGCAAGTACTTTTTTAGTAGAAATATTTGGGTAATTTTATTAAACTTTGTTATATTAAGGATAGAGTATTATAATTATTACTTTTTAACAAGGAATTTTTAGTAAGCGTAAGTTATTAACTTATATTAATTATATCTTTGTTTTTTATATATATTACTTATTGCTATTACTAATTAAATAGCTTAGTAAGGCTTTTAAATTAGTTTAAAAGAGTTAGTAATAATACCTTAGGGCTAGAAAGTTATTTAAATTTAATTATTTAAAAAAAATAAAAGTTATAATAAAGTTTCTATTAGTAAACTAGCGGAAAGATTATTAAAAAGTTCTATAATTTTTAAACCTATATAAATATATTTTATATTATTTTGGTAGGTTGCGCTTACTTTATAAGACCTACCTAATAAATATAGGTAAGCCTGCCGGCAGCCTAAGAAACTTTGTTTAATATTAAATTCTAAACTTATAACTAAATAAGTTAAAACTTTTAATAATAGATTTTTTAGTTTTAGTATTAATAAAGAATATAGCAAAATATAATAAATAATGTAAATTATAAAATTTAGTAAATTATTAAATCTTTAAACGTATATTATATTTATTAATATTTTAGTAGGCATGCCTGTTTAAGCGTTATTTTAACTTTTAAACCTTTGTTATTTAATGTTAGGAGCTTATAATACCTATAGCTTTTTAAAGTTAGTAGTAGAGTTAGTTTGTATTTTAAACGTAGTAATTTTATTTTGCTTATTAGTTAGACCGGTTCTTTGTTATAAAACATTTTAATTTTTAAAGGTTGACTTTAAATTAGGTAGAAATATTTGCTAAACTTAAATATATTAATAAGCAGAAAAAAAAAAATTAACAAGGATTGCTTTAATAATAGTAAATAAAGCGGCAATAGCTTAAATTTAAAATCTAGCTTTCGGGTCTAAGTTATAATTTGTAGAGAATGCTTTTAGTATAATGCTTTCTAAGTTCTTTAGAACGGAACGCTTTAAAAAGTAAAAGCTTTATATAGTTAGATACCAAGCTTTTATATAGCTTTTTTAATAAATTAAGTAGTTTAGGAATATTATTTTAAATAAGAGGTAAATTTTTTTTAAAGCTAAATATTAGCTAGAGACCGATAACATATAAATAGAATAATCGAAAAATAAAAAGTATTTTAAAAAAAAGGTTAAATAGCACGTAAAATTGTTAAAAAAGAAACGTTTGCAACCAGACTTTTTTTTAGCGGATTATTTAGTGTTTTTATTGGTATATTTTGCTAGGTTTAAGCTAGTATTAGTTTTTATAGGGGAATAAAAGCTCTAGGAACGTAGCTCCTTTAGGAGTATTATAAACCTTTATATAATACCTTTATAAGGACTAAAGACTACACTTTAATAAAAATGTTAATATAATAGTTGTTAATAACCTATTTTAAAATATAAACTAAAGAGTTAAATATTTATACAAATATTTAAGTATTAAACCTTTATATATAATAAAAATAAACAAAAGTAAAAGCTTTTATAAATATATTATTAACTAATCTTAATATTTTTAAATAAATTTAAATAAAAATATAACTATTTAAACTTAAAAAATAATAAACTATATATAAATAAAGTAAAGCTAGAAAAAACTTTAGTAAAAACTTATAGCAGTTTTAATATATAAATTAATTGTTAAATCTACATATAAGGGCAAAAAACTTATCGAACTATTTAGTAGCTAATTATTGCTGAAGTTTCTTTTAAAATAGTAGTATTATTTTTTAGTTTTATAAGGTAAAACAAATAATTAAGGACTTAAAAGCGCTTTTTAGCTTTTATCTATTTTTAAACTTTAAATATATAAAAAGTTTTTATTATTTAGTTAAACGTGGGTATTTAAATATATTAATATTAATAGGCTATTTTTAATAAGTAGAACTAGCAATATAAAATAAACTAAATATAGAGTTAAAATGTTAAAATAAACGCTTATTAAATATTATAAAAAGTATTAATATATTTAAATAATAAAACGGTAGCTATAAAAGTTAGAATTTATTAAAGACTATATAATAACTTATTTATTAAATATACTAGCTTTAAAAATAAATAGTGCTTAAGTATCCTATTTATACCTTGCCCTTAAGGTAGAAATAATGCTTTAAAAAGTAAGCAGCTATAGGGGTTAATAATAAAACTTAGGGCGTAAGCTTAGGTTAAACAACTTCTAATATAGATCTTAATAAAAATAGTAAATATTTTAATAAGAACTTAAAGAATTAAAGTAGAAAAAAGTTCTATATAAATAGCAGTTAAACGTAGGTTAACTAATTTTAAGCTATAAAAAAGTTCTGTTTTAAAATAGATATTTATACTTTATATAATAAAAAAAAAGCTGGTTAATATTTTAGCGCTTAAATTTAAGTTTTATATAGTAATATAACTAAATATGGAAACAACGGCAGGGGCTTTAAGCAAAGTTTTTTTTTTTTTTTAATAGTTTATTACTTTAAAATCGGTTTATCTAGAGCTAAGGTTTAATAGCTAAAAAAGCTTAATACCTTTGTTAGGTCCGGTGCGCTTCTAATATTCTTTAAAAATCTACAAAAAAGAATAATTTTTAAGCTAGGTTATATTTATAACTATAGCAGGTTTTTAAAATAAATAGCCTTTAGTTAATAAAACAATATAAATAAAGAAAGTTAGCAAAATAAATCTATAACTTCGGAAAAAAGATTAGCTTTAAGGGTTAAGTATGTTAAGCCTTTAGTAAATAGTTTAAAAGCAGATTGCTACTAGTTGGGCAACCGGCTAGCAGCTTTTAGTATTTAGGTTTTAACACTTTTAGCAAGCTTTAGCTATTTAGCGTACAGTTAATAACTAACTTAGAACTAGTATAAATAAAGGAAATCTAACTGTTTAATTAAAATATAGTATTATAATAGTCAGAAAGTAATATTAATATAATATAATTTCTACTTAATACTTTAAATATTAAAATAAAATAATTTAACTAAACATAAGTAAACAGCAAAAATAACTATAACTTAAAATAACTATTTAAAAAGGTTATAAAAAGGCTATTATAAAATAAGCCCTAGTAATAAATATACTATATTTACTGCAATATTGTTAAATTATAAAAAGTTTTTAAAACTTTAATTACTGCGGCCTATTAAAAAATAAAGTATAACACTAAGTATAACGGCCTAAAAATAATAAAAACGTTAAAGATATTATAATAAATAATTTATAGCTAAGTTTATATTTAAGGATATAGTTTAATAATTAAATAATAGTAGGTTAGGCAGTTAATATTCTCACTGCTTAGTTTAAAATATAATCTATTTTAAGCATAAAAACGCAATAGTATTAAAAGCTTTTAAAGTAGCTAAATACCTTATTATTTAATTAATAACGTATATAAATAGATTAACAAGATTTTTATTATCCTTATTTACTATTTAGCAAAACTATAGTTAAAAGAACAAGCTTAATAAAATTAGCAAGGAAAAAAGATTTTAAAAGTTTAATAGGGTTTAAAGTATAAATAAATACTAATTTAGCAACTATTGTTTATAAGTGGTTGCAGGTAAAATAACCTAGTATAAAGGAGCTTATAGGGCCTAAAGCTTTATAGTAATCTTATAGCAAGCTGTTAAAACTGTTATAATATGCGGTAAGGTATTAATTTTAAATACTATTACCTAAAGCTTAAAGTACATACTAATCTTAAACAAAAGCTTGTGTTTAATTTAAATGCCTATAGTATAAAAGTTAGGTAGGTTATAGGTTAAATAACTTATAGCTAGAGTTTTTTTTTAGAAATAGTAATAGTTAAGCTTAACTTTAGTTTAATATTATAAAAAAATATAGGAAATATAAAATAAATAGGAGCTTCGGCACTAATAAAATATTATTACTCCTATTGTTTTTTTATTTATTTAATAAAGCAAAGCTAGATTTTTATCTAACTTCTAGTTTTAAAGTCTTTTGCAAGCTAACCTAGGTTAAAAATATTGTTAAATAAAGAGTTTAGCTAAAGCGGCATATTTGTTAAACTATAACATAAATATTTTAAAAAGGGCTTATAAAAAATAAAAATCTTTAATAAAATAAAAAAATAAAAATTTTTTTAATTTTAATTTTTAATATAAATATAAACTATAAAAGTATGGCCTATTAATCTTTTAGTCTTTTAAAATTTAAAGCTAAAAATGCTAAAAAAGTTATTATAAAAATTAACTTATTATCCCAGGCTTATAAAAGGTAACGTAAGTTTAGTTTAATATATTTTATATATATGCTAGAATATACAGCTTTAGTAATAGCTATTAGATTATTAACCTAGTTAAGTAAAATACCTAAATACGGGGAAACCTTTCTGTATTATTTTATGGGCAAGTTGGCAATACTAAGCTTATAAAGTAATACTTTTTAGTAAAATAGTATATTACTACAGGTAATAATTTATCAATAATAGGGCAATCTGTAGCTTAATAAGGCTTTATGTTTAAAAGAACAAGTTCTATAATTTAACGCTTGCTAAAATATTAGTTAAAGATTTTTTTGGCTTAAGGTATAAGTTATTCCCACTTAAGAAAATGCTAGCAGTTATAAGTTCGTATAAAACCTACAGCTATTAGAATAAATAGCTAATAGTATAATTGTTTATAGGTATAAAAGAACTAGCTTATAGTAGCTAAACGTTTATAGCAACATTGCTTTTTAATCCTTTAATATTAGTTTTTCTTATTATATTAAAATAAAATTTAATAAGCGTTGGATTGTTTACCTATTAAAATTATAGATTTTTTGTTAATAAGAAAAGTTGGGCTTTTATAGGCCTTTGCTAGTTAATATAACGTACCGATTATAGGTGTTATATAGTAATATAACTTAGTTTAAGGAAGGCTAAAGTAAAACTAATAATAGTATTATTATATTAATTTTAAATAAAGTTATACTTATTATAGCTTATGTAAAGCGCGGTAAAATATAGGTAATACTATAAATACTGCTTAAAAGATATATTAAACCCCCAGGAAACTGGGCTAAGTGACAAAAAGCCTATAACTTAAATTTACTTAGGGGCGCTTAAGCTGTTTAAATAAATATTTATAGCAAGCTTAGTATAATTCTTAAAATTATTTAAATAAAGAACGTAAGCTAGGTTTAAACCGTTGTAAAATAAATTAGTTTTATTTTACTAATAATTTTACTATAATAGTAATTTAACTTAGTATAAAAAAAACCGCTAATTTAAATAATTAGTTTTTATAGCTGTCCAACCGGGCAATGCTATAATACTACTATTTGCTAAATAATAGCTAAACATTTTTAAGTTAAAATTTATGCTAAAACGTAGTAATATTTTTTATATATTATAAATAAATATAAATAAGCTTTAGCCTTATATTTTAGCTGGCGATTTTGCTATTAGGCTTGAAATGTTTAGTAGTATTTTATATATTATAATTTTAATATATATAGGATTAAATTTTTTATAAACAATTTAGCTATATAAAAAGGTCCTATAAGCAGTAAAGTAGCTTTATTATTATAATCTATTAAAAGTAAGCTTTTTTTTGCTTTAATTTCTTATATTTTTTTTACTATAATAAAGGGTTAATAAAAGGATTCTTTTTAATTTTTTTTGTTATTTTTTATTTTTAGGGTAAGCTTTTTTAAGCTTGGAGAAAAAAAAAAGCAAAAGTAAAATAAGGGAAACTAGGCTTGCTACTAGTATTAATTAAAGGCTATAGTTATAGCAAACTTAGTAAGCGAAAGGTTAGTTATTTTATAAAAGTTATATTAAAGGAAATATAAAGTAAGCTATATTAGTTATAAAAAAAATATATAAAATAGAAAAAAAGCAATAATATAAGAGGTGCTACCTTAAAAAGAATAAAAAAGATTTTTTACTAGGTAGGTTATATTATAACTATAGTTATAACAGTCTTAGTAGGTAAGAAGTACTATAACTATAGCAGTATTAATAAATAAAGGGCGCTAGAGTTATAGCGGTTTTTATAGTAAACTTAAAAAAGATTACTTTATAGTAGTTACTTTAAAAGAAAATACTTTAAAAGCTTTTAGTCTAATTTAAGTATAGGGTAGGTTTTATAAAGTAAGTGAATTTTTAACTTATAAAGCAAATATCTTAGCAACAAAAGGGCTTCTAAAAATAAAACCAATATAAAAATATAGCTAGAGCTATAAACTATATATTAAATATATATAAGAAATAATATTATTAAAACAAAAAAAGAATTTTTTAGAAAGTTTTAAGCTATATTTTAAAGTAAACCTTGCTCGGCGGGTAGCTAAGAGAGGTGCTATTTATTTTTACTAACATACTTTCCAGCAAGTTTTAGGGGCTACTAAAGGCTTTAGATAGTGCCCGCCACAAGCTTAAAGGGCCTTATATATAAATATAAGGTAAACTAGCCCGAGGAGCTATTTTTTAGCGGTATAGCTTTGTTTAAATAAAAAGGCAATAGTTTTTAAAAAGTAGTTGTAAAATAAAGGCAAAAAAAAGGTTTTTAGTTTAAAATAAAAAGAGGTTACTTGGTAATAGCTACTTTATAAAGGGGTACTCTGTTGTAACAAGTTTCTGCGAATATAGGGTAAGCTGTGTTAAAGAGGCTACCCTAAAGAGCTTACTTTATAGCTACAAAATTTATAGCCTTTCGGGTAAATTTTTTAAAAATAGCTACCCTATAAAGACTACCCTATAGAATAACAAGCTTTAAAAAATTAAAACCTTTCGGGTAACTTATGTTAGCCTTAATAGCAAAAAGGATAGCTAGTTAAGTAATAAATAAATACTATATAAATATATTAAATAAAGAAAAAAAAAAAAAAAAGGTATTAAAATGTAGTTAAAAAAAGTTAGTTGTTAAAGCTATAAGCTTTACTGCTAATAAGCTAAATAAAAAGGTTAATTAATTAAATTATAATATTATAAAGTTTTTTAAAATAGGACGCTATAAAGGGTAAGAGCTTTATTATAAATAATATAAGCTTTATAAAGCTGTATAATAAAAGGTAATATAAAAATAGCGTATTAGAATAAAGTATAGTTTAGCTTATAAAAATCTTATAGGTTAAAAAAAACTACTTTAAAAAGGTTATTTTATATATATTTTTAATAATGCCTATTGCTAAAGTTCTAGCGGGCTTTAATAAGTATAAAATAGGTAACAAGCTTGCTTAAAAGTAAGAAAAGCTAAGCTACCCTAAAGAAGTTAACCAATATTAGGTTTAGTAATGCTGGCCGCTATAGTATAGTAGGCTTAGCGTATATGAGAAGCCCTACCCTAAAGAGGTCTACCTTATATTTACTTTAAAGAAAAAACCGTTTATTTAGTTTTTTAGTAAAGAACTATTAAAATATACTAGACTATATATTATTTAATAGCTAATTTTTCTAGCATTTAAACGTACTTATATACGCTATAATAAGCTGTATATTAGTAGATTAATTTATAAAGTTAATATTTAAAGTTATTTAATTTAGCGTGTTTATAAAAAAAACGATAGGTTTATAAAAAACTTTATGTTCTAAGTTGTTATAAAATATTTATTTTTAATTAAAACTAGAGCTAATAAAGTATATTATGCTGTTATTTTATAGTACTTTTAAAAGAAAGTTATTTATATTAGTATAAAGTATATTTTAATAAACGTTAATAAGATTGTTGTTTACTGTTTTAAAAAAAAAAAACTGTTTTAAAAGTATTAAACCTTTTTTTTTTAAAAAATAACTTTTAATAAAATATAAGTAGTAAAATAAGAAATTTAATAGTACAAAAAGTTGTTAGTTTAATAGTAGGCAGTAAGTAAGTAGGTAAATAGTAAATATAGGCAAGGTTACTTTAAAAAGTGCTACCTAGCATTATTTTAAGCCTAGGTAAGCAATTATAGCAGCTTATATAGCTAAATAGACCTATAAAATATAAGAGAGGCTACCCTATAAAGATTACCTGGGACCAAGCTTAGTAATACTATTATTATATTTATAGCAGACTTAGTAAGCTAAAAGAAGTTATTTTATAAAAGCTACCTTAATAATTTTACCTTATAGTAGGTTTTATAGTATTAGCTTAAGGTTAAGGTTTAGCGTAAGTAATAGGTTATATGACTACCTAAAGTAGTATTACTAGTTAGTACTTTATATTTTAACTTAAATAATTTAATAAATAATAATACTATAATAATATATTTTATATTAACTAATAGCTTATTAAAATTTATATTAAATAGTACTAAATATATTATAGTAAAGCAAATATTTATTAAAAAATTAATATTATAAGGTTAAAGTTTTCGCCTAGGTAGAAGACCTTTATAAAAGTGCTAAATTTTACAAAAAAACCCCTTAAAAAAGTTTTAGTAGTAGGCAGTTATAAGAATTTAAAGAGGTTAAAGTAGTAGTTTTAATAGGTAGTAGTAGGAGTTTAGTAGGTTAATAATAGGAGTTTAGTAAGTTAGTAATAGGAGTTTAATAAGTTAGTAGCAGTAGTTTAATAAGTAGTGCTATTTTGTATAAAAAAATAAGCTTAAGATTTTTTTAAAGTTCGATTGCTTAAACTCCTTAGAACTTATAAAAAAGTTGGGTTTATAAGTTAAACTAGTAAAATTCCTATATAAATCTTTTTTTAAAAATTGTTTAAATAGATAAAAAGCCTTTAAGCTATGTTTAAAAGCTAAATAAGGTTAGTAGATATATAAAAAAGCAAAATAGTTTAAGCTTATTTTAAAGTATAAAGCTAATTTACCTATTAATTAATAGGCTATAAAGCTTATAAGAACTAGCTTACGCTAAAGTATTTATTTAAATTTGCTACTATAGGGTGCTAGCGCAAAAATATTAGTAGTTAGGCTTTTATATATGCCTTTATTACAATACTTAGGTTTTTTTTAGTTCTTTATTTATAAAATATCTACTAGTTTTATTTATTTTTTTATAAGCGAACTTTGGCGCATTTATTATTGTTTAAGCTTTATAAATATTAACCCTCCTAAGGGTACTATTTATAACGTTAATTTAAGATATATAGTAGCTATTAAGCGTATTTTTTACCTCGGCAGCTCTGTTTGGGCTTTATAGATTGCTAGCTTATAGCTAAAATTACTACTAAACATTAAGAGATATTTACCTAATAGTTGCTACCTTATACTACTAGGTATAAGTTTTTTTTTAGGACTTATAAGTTCTACTATTATAAGCTTTTAGGCTGTTAATCTATATAACAGACTAATATTCTAGAGAATTTAAAAGGGAAAATTAGAAAGTAGTACAATATAATAGGCCTTTACCTTAACTGTTAAACTACTGCTTGCTAGGTTTTAATCTAGCAGCTTAACTATAATTAATTTTTTTATACTATAAAGCGTAGTTAGCTAACCTTAGTATATAATAGTTACCTAGTTAATTCTGCTAATAGTTATATATTTATTTTAAAAATTAAGCTATATATGTTTAAATATAAGCAATTATATAGCAAAACTACAAATAGCTTATTAAATTAGTTATTATTTATTTAATAATATTTTATTATTTAGATAACTATAGTAATTTTAAAGCTAATATATATTAAAAATTCTAACTTATAAAAAAATATATTTATTAGATTAAAAACTAATATCCTTTAGGGCTTTTTAATAATTTATAATAACTTTTTAAATTATATAGCTTTACGCTAGCAATAGTTTATTTAAATTTTTGCCTTGTTAACTTTTAATAGCAAAGTTTTAGCTTGTTATAGTTATAATAAATAACGGAGGGTTAAGGCTTAACTTCGGAAAAAAAGCCTAAGAAACGGTTATTATATTTAAAGAAAGTAGCAGGCGTACAAATTACCTAATCCTGACATAAGGAGGTAGTAATAATAAATACTAATATAAAGCTTTTTTAAGTTTTATAATTAAAATAAATATAATTTAAATCCTTTAATAAAAAATAATTAGAGGGCAAGTTTAGTGTTAGCAGCTATAATAATTTTAGCTTTAATAGCGTATATTAAAGTTATTACAGTTAAAAAGCTTATAGTTGAACTTTAGGCCTGGCTAGCTAGTCTACCTCACTATATATATTAGTTTAGCTAGGCTTTTCTTTTTAAGGAGCCCTATATCTTTTACTAGGTATAATAGGGAACTAGGACTTTTATTATAAAAAAATTAAAATGTTTAAAGTAAGCCTATGTTTAAATATATTAATATAAAATAATAAAATAGGACGTATAGTTTTATTTTATTAGTTTTTAGGACTGCTATAATAATTAATAAAAATAGTTAAAGGTATTAATATTTAATTATTAAAGGTGAAATTTTTAAATTTATTAAAGATTAACTACTACGAAAATATTTATTAAAAATGTTTTTATTAATTAGGAACAAAAGTTAAAAAATTAAAAATAATTAGATATTATTGTAGTTTTAATTATAAACTATGCTAACTAAGGATTGGACAATGTTATTTTTTAACTTATTTAATATTTTATAAGAAATTAAAGTTTTTAGGTTTTAAGGGGAGTATGGTTATAAAGCTAAAATTTAAAAAAATTAACAGAAAGGTACTACTAGGAGTAAAACTATAGTTCTTTGTTTTAAAAAGCTATTTAAAAGGATTAAGTAGTTGTTTTTATAGCTAGTTAGCGTCCGCTAGCGATACTTTTAAATTGTGGGAAACTCTTAAAGTATTAACTATTATAGCCTGTTAAAAAATAAGGTATAGCACTAGGTTAATAGCTTTAAGGATGGTAAAAACGTTAGTAATATAATAATAGATAATTTGTAGCTAAGTACTATAAAAGGTAAAGGTTTAAAAACTTGATAGGGGTAGGTGCTTAAATAACTAATTTTTTAGTAGGTATTTAAAATAAAATCTAGAAATATGCCAAAAGGCTTGTAGATAACCTTATAAAACGGGAGCCTGCGGCTTAATTTAATTTAATATAAGGAAATTCATTAGGTTAACTAAATAGTTATTATTTGGGCCTAGAAAAATAATTAATTTTACTAGTGCTAGATATTTGTTTATATAAGAAAGCTTTTAATTTAAATATAAAGCAATAGTATTGTTATTAATATCTGGTGTAATATTTGTTAAAATAGGGAATATTATATTTATTATTTTATAGGTATACTAATCCTATAGCGAGCTCAGGTTACGTTAAACTATTGTAATACGTAGAAAGTGGTGGGCTATATTTTTAATATAGTTTAAAATATATACTAATATTGTAAGAAATTATAGCTTTTTTAAAAAAGTTCGAATTATTTAATGCAAAGAAGGTAGGGCTGGTTTTTAGCCTTATATATTAGAGGAGATATATTTAATATGTTTTTTTCTAAAATGCCAGATATAATAAGGATTAATAAATTGAAAGCTTTTTTTTAATTTTGTGGGTAGTAGTATATGGCTGTTCTTAGTTAGTAAAGTAATTTATTTGTTTAATTGCAATAATAAACAAGACATTTATTTGCTAAATAGCTTATATTACTTTGGCAATACACTGGCTTTTTAAAAGGACTATTTGCTTAAGCAGGTGGAAGTTGGATGTAATAATAGGTTAATAATGTGTTATATATATATTATAGGCCTGTAAAAGTAGGTTTAACTGTTAGTCCAGCATTTTTATTTTTTTAAGGAGAGCCCCTTGCTATTAGGAAAAAAAGCAAAAAAACTTATATAATATAAACAACACCAGCTGGTATAAGGAATGCTTTATATTTTATTTTATAGGGTATAGCTAATCTTATGGCAAGTCTAGGTTATACTAAATTGTTATAATATATATAAAGCAGTAGGCTAATATATAGCTTAAAGTATATGTTAATCTTTTAAAAAATTAAGTTTTTATAATTAGATTTAATATATTAAAGTTTAGGGAGGTTATAGTAACTATAATTAGTAAATAGATATTATAATACTTTTAAATGTTTTAAGCTATATATATATTATATTAATAGAAATAGCAAGTATTTCTTTAGTAGAAATACTTAAGTAATCTTGTTAAACTTTGTTATATTAAAAATAAAATATTATAATTATTGTTTTTTAACAAAAAATTCTTAGTAAGTATAAGTTATTAATTTATATTAATTATATTCTTGCTTTTTATATATACTGTTTGTTATTATTATTAATTAAATAGTTTAATAAGGTTTTTAAACTAGCTTAAAAAAGTTAGCAATAATACTTTAGGGCTAGAAAGTTATTTAAACTTGGTTATTTAAAAGAAGTAAAAGTTATAATAAGGTTTTTATTAGTAAACTAGCGGAAAGATTATTAAAAAGTTCTATAACTCTTAAACCTATGTAAATATATTTTATGTTGTTTTAGTAAGTTGCGCTTATTTTATAAGACTTACTTAGTAAACGTAGGTAAGCCTGCCGGCGGCCTAAGAAACTCTGTTTAATATTAAATTCTGAACTTATAACTAAATAAATTAAAACTTTTAACAACAGATCTTTTAGTTTTAATATCAATAAAAAACGTAGTAAAATGCGATAAATAATATAAATTATAAAATTTAATAAATTATTAAATTTTTAAACGTATATTATGCTTATTAATATTTTAGTAAGTATGCTTGTTTAAGCGTTATTTTAACTTTTAAGCTTTTGTTGTTTAATATTAAGAGCTTATAGTATTTATAGTTTTTTAAAATTAGTAGCAAAGTTAGTTCGTATTTTAGATATAGTAATTTTATTTTATTTATTAGTTAAACTGGTTCCCTGTTATAAAATACCCTAATTTCTAAAGGTTAACCTTAGATCAGGTAAAAATATTTGCTAAACTTAAGTATATTAATAAGCAAAAGAAAAGAAATTAATAAAGATTGCTTTAATAATAGCAAGTGAAGCAGCAATAGCTTAAATTTAAAATCTAACCTTTAGGTCTAAGTTGTAATTTATAAAAAATACTTTTAGCGCAGTATTTTCTAAGTTTTTTAAAATAGGATACTTTAAAAGGTAAGAGCTTTATATAGTTAAATATTAAGTTTTTGTATAGCTTTTTCGATAAATTAAATAGTTTGGGAATACTGCTTTAAATAAGAGGTAAATTTTTTTTAAAGCTAAATATTAGCTAGAAACCGATAGCGCATAAGTAAAATAATTGAAAGATAAAAAACATTTTAAAAAAAAGGTTAAATAGTATATAAAATTGTTAAAAAGGAAGCGTTTATAACTAGATTTTTTTTTAGCAGATTATCTAGTATTTTTATTAGTATATTTTGCTAGGTTTAAATTAGCATTAGTTTTTATAAGGGGATAAAAGTTTTAAAAATATAGCTTTTTTAGGAGTGTTATAGATTTTTATATAATATTTTTATAGGGACTAAGGACTATACTTTAGTAAAAATACTAGCGTAATAGTTGTTAACAATCTGTTTTAAAATATAGACTAAGGAGTTAAACATTTATATAAGTGTTTAGGTATTAAACCTTTATATATAATAAAAATAAACAGAAGTAAGAGTTTTTATAAGTATATTATTAATTAATCTTAATATTTTTAAATAGATTTAAATAAGAATATAACTATTTAGACCTAAAAGATAATAAACTATATATAAATAGAGTAAAGCTAAAGGAAACTTTAGTAAAAGCTTGTAATAGTTTTAACGTATAAATTAATTATTAAATTTATATATAAGGGCAAAAAATTTATTAAACTATCTAGTAGCTGGTTACTATTAAAGTTTTTTTTAGGATAGCAGTGTTATTTTTTAGTTTTATAAGGTAAAATAAATAATTAAGAACTTAGGGGCGCTTTTTAGCTTTTATCTATTTTTAAACTTTAAATATATAAAAAGTTTTTGTTATTTAGTTAAACGTGGGTATTTAAATATATTAATACTAATAGGCTATTTTTAGTAAATAAAACTGGTAATATGGGATAAACCAAATATAAAGTTAAAGTGCTGGAGTAGACGCTTATTAGATATTATAAAAAGTATTAGTATATTTAGATAATAGAACGGTAGCTATAGAAGTTAGAATTTGCTAAAAACTGTATAATAACTTATTTATTAAATGTGCTAGCTTTAAAAATAGATAGTGTTTAAGCGTTCTATTTATATTTTGCTTTTAAAGTAGAAATAATACCCTGAAGAGTAGGCGGCCGTAGGGGTTAGTAATAAAGCTTAAGGTATAAGCTTAGGTTAAACAGCTTTTAGTATAAATTTTAGTGAAAATAATAAATACTTTAACGAGAACTTAAAAGACTAAAATAGAAAAAAGTTTTATATAAATAGCAGTTAAATATAGGTTAGCTAATTCTAAGCTATAAAGAAGTTCTGTTTTAAAATAGGCATTTATGCCCTATATAATAAAAAAAAAGCTAGTTAATATTTTAGCGCCTAGATTTAGGTTTTATGCGGCAATATAACTAAACATAGAAATAATAGCAGGGACTTTAAGCAGAGTTTTTTTTTTTTTTTAATAGTTTATTACTTTAAAATTAGTTTATTTAGAGCTAAGGTTTAATAGCTAGAAGAGCTTAATACTTTTGTTAGGTCTGGTATACTTTTAACGTTTTTTAAAAATCTATAAAAAGAAATAATTTTTAAGCTAGGTTATATTTATAACTATAGCAGGTTTTTAAAGTAAATAGCCTTTAGTTGATAGAATAATATAAATAAGGGAAGTTAGCAAAATAAATCTATAACTTTAAGAAAAGGATTAGCTTTAAGGGTTAGGCATATTAGGCCTTTAGTAAATAGCTTAAGAATAGATTGCTATTAGCTGGGCAACCGGTTGGCAGCTTTTAGTATTTAAGTTCTAACGCTTTTAGCAAGCTTCGGCTATTTAGCGTATAATTAATAACTAATTTAAAACTAGTATAAACAGGGGAAATTTAACTATTTAATTAAAATATAATATTATAATAGTTAGAAAGTAATATTAATATAATATAATTTCTGCTTAGTACTTTAAATGTTAAAGTAAAATAATTTAATTAAACGTAGATAAACGGCAGAAATAACTATAATTTAAAATAACTATTTAAAAAGGTTATAAAAAAGCTGTTGTAAGATAAGCTTTAATAATAAATATATTATATTTATTATAATACTGTTAAATTATAAAAAGTTTTTAAAGCTTTAACTACTGTAGCCTGTTAAAAAATAAAGTATAGCATTAGGTATAACAGCTTAAAGATAGTAAAAACGTTAGAAATACTATAATAAATAATTTGTAGCTAAGTTTATATTTAAGAATATAGTTTAATAATTAAATAGCAGTAGGTTAAGTAGTTAATATTTTTATTGCCTAGCTTAAGATATAATCTACTCCGAGTATAAAAGTGCAGCAATATTAATAGCTTTTAAAATAGCTAAATGCTTTATTATTTAATTAATAATGTATATAAATAGATTAATAAGATTTTTATTATTTCTATCTACTATTTAGCGAAACTATAGCTAAAGGAACAGGCTTAATAGAATTAGCAGAGAAAGAAGACCCTAAAAGTTTAATGGGGTTTAAAGTATAAATAAATATTAATTTAGCAACTATTGTTTATAAGTAGTTATAGGCAAAATAACCTAATATAAGGGAGCCTACGGGGCCTAAAGCTTTATAATAATCCTGTAGCAAGCTATTAAAGCTATTATAATATGTAGTAAGGTATTAGTTTTAAATATTATTATTTAAAGCTTAAAGTATATATTAATCTTAAGCGAAAGCTTGTACTTAATTTAAGTACCTATAGTATAAAGGTTAGGCAGGTTGTAAATTAAACAACTTGTAGCTGGAGTTTTTTTTTGGAAATAATAATAGTTAAGCTTGACTTTAGTTTAATATTATAAAAAAATATAAAAAGTATAAAATAAGTAGGAGCTTTAACGCTAATAAAATATTATTACTTTTATTGTTTTTTTATTTATTTAATAAAGCGGAGCTGGATTTTTGTCTAACTTTTGGTTTTAAGGTTTTTTATAGGCCAACCTAGGTTAAAGATATTATTAAGTAGGAAGTTTAGCTAGGGCAGTATATCTGTTAAACTATAATGTAGGTGTCCTAAAGGGGGCTTATAAAAAATAAAAATTTTTAATAAAACAAAAAGGTAAAAGTTCTTTTAATTTTGATTTTTAGTATAAATATAAACTATGAAAGTATAGCTTATTAATCTTTTAGTTCTTCGAAATTTAAGGCTAGAAGTGCTAGAAAAGTTACTACAGGGATTAATTTACTATTCTAGGCTTATAAAAAGTAATATGAGTTTAGTCCAGTATATTTTATATATATGTTAAAATATATAGCTTTAGTAATAGCTACTAGGTTATTAACCTAGTTAGGTAAAATATTTGGATATAGGGAAACCTTTTTATATTATTTTACGGGCAAGTTGGCAATACTAAGCTTATAAAGTAACACCTCTTAGTAAAATAGTATATTACTATAGGTAATAATTTATTAATAATAGGGCAATCCGTAGTTTAATAAGGCTTTATGTTCGAAAAAATAAGTTCTATAGTTTAACGTTTGCTAAAGTGTTAGTTAAAGATTTTTTCGGCTTAAGGTATGGGCTATTTCTACCTGAGAGGGTGCTAGCAGTTATAGGTTTACATAAAACCCACAGCTATTAGAATAGATAGCTAATAGTATAATTGTTCGTAGGTATAAAGGAACTGGCTTGTGGTAGTTAAGCGTTTATAGCAACATTGCTTTTTGATTCTTTAATGTTAGCTTTTTTTATTATATTAAAGCAGAATTTAGTAAGCGTTAGATTATTTACCTACTAAAATTATAGATTTCCTGTTAGTAGGAAAAGTTGGGCTTTTATAAGCCTTTGCTAGTTAATATAGCATACTAATTATAGGTGTTATATAGTAATATAACCTAGTTTAAAAAAAGTTAAAGTAAAACTAATAATAGTGTTATTATACTAATCTTGAGTAAAGTTGTATTTGTTATAGCTTATATAAAGCGCAGTAAGGTATAAGTAGTACTATAAATACTGCTTAAGGGACGTGCTAAACCTCTGGGAAACTGGGCTAGGTAATAAAAAGCTTACAACTTAAATTCACTTAGGGGCGCTTGAGCTATTTAAACAAATATTTATAGTAAGCCTAGTATGATTTTTAGAATTATTTAAATAAAAAACGTAAGCTAGGTTTAGACCGTTGTAAAATAGGTTAATTTTACCCTACTAATAACTTTACTGCAATAGTAATTCAGCTTAGTATAAAAAGAACCGCTAATTTAAATAATTAGTTTTTACGGCTGTCCAACCAGGTAGTGCTGCAATACTACTATTTACTAAATAATAGCTAAACGCCTCTAAATTAGAATTTATGCTAGAACGCAGTAATACTTTTTATACGTTATAAACAAATATAAATAAGCTTTAGCCTTATATTTTAGCTAGCAATTCTGCTATTAGGCTTGAAATATTTAATAGTATTTTGCGTATTATAATTTTAACATATATAGGATTAAATTTTTTACAAATAACTTAGCTATACAAAAAAGTTCTATAAATAATAGAGTAGCTTTATTGTTATAATCTACTAAAGGTAAGCTTTCTTTTGCCTCGATTTCTTATATTTTTTTTACTATAATAAAGGGTTAATAAAAGGATTCTTTTTAACTTTTTTTGTTGTTCTTTATTTCTAGGGTAAGCTTTTTTAAGCTTAAAAAAAAAAAAAAGCAAAAATAAAATAAGGGAAACTAGGCTTGCTACTAGTATTAATTAAGGGCTGTAGTTATAGCGAACTTAGTAGGCGAAAGGTTAGTTACCTTATAAAAGTTATGTTAAAAAAAATATAAAGTAAGCTATATTAGTTATAAAAAAAATATATAAAATAAAAAAAAAATAATAATATAAGAGGTACTACCTTAAAAAAAATAAAAAAGACTTTTTATTAAATAGATTATATTATAACTATAGTTATAATAGTCTTAGTAAGTAAAAAATACTATAACTATAGCGGTATTAATAAATAAAAGGTGCTAAGGTTATAGCGGTTTTTATAGTAGACTTAAGAGAGATTACCCTATAGTAGTTACTTTAAAAGAAGATACCCTAAAAGCTTTTAGTCTAACTTAAGTACGGGGTAGGTCTTATAAAGTAAGTGAATTTTTAACTTATAAAGCAAATATTTTAGCAACAAAAAGGCCTCTAAAAGCAAAACCAATATAAAAATATAGCTAGAGCTATAAACTATATATTAAATATATATAGGAAATAATATTGTTAAAACAAAAAAAGAATTTTTTAAAAAGTTTTAAGCTATGTTTTAAAGCAAACCTTGCCCGGCAAGTAGCTAAAAAAGGTACTATTTACCCTTATTAGCATGCCTTCCAGCAAATCTTAGGGGCTACTAAAGGCTTTAAATAGCGCTTGCTATAAGCTTAAAAAGCTTTATATATAAATATAAAGTAAACTAGCCTAAGGAGCTATTTTTTAGCGGTATAGCTTTACCTAAATAAAAGGGCAATAGTTTTTAGAAAGTAGTTGTAAAATAAAGGTAGGAGGAAGGCTTTTAGTTTAAAATAAAAAGAGGTTACCTAGTAATAGCTACCCTATAAAGGGGTACCCTGTTGTAACAAGTTTCTGCGAATATAAGGTAAGCTGTATTAAAGAGGCTACCTTAAAAAGCCTACCCTATAGCTGTAAAATCTATAGCTTCCTAGATAAGTTTTTCGAAAGTGGCTACTTTATAAAGGCTACCCTATAAAATAACAAGCTTTAAAAAATTAGAACTTCTTAGGTAATTTACGCTAGCTTTAATAGTAAAAAGGATAGCTAGTTAAATAGTAGATAAATGCTATATAAATATATTAAATAAAAAAAAAAAAGAAAAAAAAATATTAAAATATAGTTAAAAAAAGTTAGTTATTAAAGCTATAAACTTTGCTACTAATAAGCTAAATAAAAAGGTTGATTAATTAAATTATAACATTATAAAGTTCTTTAGAACGGGATGCTGTAAAAGGTAAGAGCCCTGTTATAAATAATATAAGCTTTATAAAGCTATATAATAAAAGGTAATATAAAGATGGCGCATTAGAATAAAGTATAGTTTAGCTTATAAAAATCTTATAGGTTAAAAAAAACTATTTTAAAAAGGTTATTTTATATATATTTTTAATAATGCCTACTGTTAGAGTTTTAGCAGGCTTTAATAAGTATAAAATAAGTAGCAAGTTTGCTTAAAGGTAGAAAAAGCTAAGCTACCCTGGAAAAGTTAACTAGTATTAGGTTTAGTAGTACTAGCTGCTATAATATAGCGGGCTCGGCGTGTATAAGAAGCTTTACCTTAGAAAGGTCCACCTTATATTTACCTTAAAGAAAGGACTACTTACCCGGTTTTTTAGCAAAGAACTGTTAAGGCATGCTAGACTATATATTATTTAATAGCTAATTTTTCTAATATTTAAACGTATTTATATATACTATAATAAGCTATATATTAGTAGATTAATTTATAAAGTTAATATTTAAAGTTATTTAATTTAGCATGTTTATAAAAAAAGTAATAGGTTTACGAAAAATTTTATGTTCTAAGTTGCTATAAAATATTTATCTTTAACTAAGACCGGAGCTAATAAAATATATTATACTATTATTTTATAGTGCTTTTAAAAGAAAATTATTTATATTGGTATAAAGTATATTTTAATAAACGTTAACAAAATTGTTGCTTACTATTTTAAAAAAAAAAAACTGTTTTAAAAGTATTAAACCTTTTTTTTTTAAAAAATAACTTTTAACAAAGTATAAATAATAAAGTAAGAAGTTTAATAGTATAAAAGGTTGTTAGTTTAATAGTAGGCGGTAGATAAGTGGGTAGGTGGTAAATGCGGGCGAGGTTACTTTAAAAAGTGCTACCTAGCATTATTTTAAGCCTGGGTAAGTAGTTGTAGCAGCTTATATAGCTAAATAGACTTATAAAATATAAGGGAGGCTACTTTATAAAGGTTACCTAGGACTAAGCTTAGTAGTGCTATTATTATATTTATAGCGGACTTAGTGGGCTAAAAGAAGTTACTTTATAAAAGCTACCCTAATGGCCCTACTTTGTAGTAAGTTTTATAGTATTAGCTTAAGGTTAAGGTTTAGCGCGGGCAATAGGTTATATGACTATTTAAAGTAGTATTACTAGCTAGTACTTTATATTTTAACTTAAATAACTTAACGAGTAATAATGTTATAATAATGTATTTTATATTAACTAATAGCTTATTAAAATTTGTATTAAATAGTATTAAATATATTATAGTAAGATAGATATTTATTAAAAAATTAATGTTATAAAGTTAAAGTTCTTGCTTAAGTAGAAGACTTTTATAAAAATATTAAACTTTATAAAAAAACCCTTTAGAAAAGTTTTAGTAATAGGCGGTTATAAAGATTTAAAGGGGTTAAGGTAGTAGTTTTAGTAAATAGTAATAGGAGTTTAATAGGTTAGTGGTAGAAATTTAATAGGTTAGTGGTAAGAGTTTAGTAGGTTAGTGGCGGCAGCTTAATAAATAATGCTATTTTATATAAAAAAATAGGCTTAAGATTTTTTTAAAGTTTGATTGCTTAAACTTTTTAGAACTTACAAAAAAGTTAGGTTTGTGAGTTAAACTGGCAGAATTTTTATATAAATCTTTTTTTAAAAATTGTTTAAATAAACAGGAAGCTTTTAAGCTATATTTAGGAGCTAAATAAAGTTAGTAGGTATATAAAAAAATAAAATAGTTTAAGCTTATTTTAAAATATAAAGCTAATTTATTTATTAGTTAGTAGGCTATAGGGCTTATAGGAACTAGCTTATGCTAAAGTATTTACTTAAACTTGCTACTATAGGGTGCTAGCGCAAAAACATTAGTGGTTAAGCTTTTATATATACTTTTATTATAATACCTAGGTTTTTTTTAGTTTTTTATTTATAGAATATTTGCTAGTTTTGTTTATTTTTTTGCAAGCGAACTTTGGCGTACTTATTGCTATTTAAGCTTTATAGGTATTAACCCTTCTAAAGGTGCTATTTATAATGCTAATTTAGGATATATAATAGCTATTAGGTATATTTCTTGCTTTAGCAGCTTTGTTTAAGCTTTATAAATTGCTAGCTTATAGCTAGAATTACTATTAAACATTAAGAAATATTTACTTAATAGTTGCTACTTTATACTATTAGGTATAAATCTCTTCTTGGGACCTATAAGTTCTACTATTATAAGCTTTTAGGCTGCTAATCTATATAACGGACTAGTATCCTAAAAAATTTAAAAGGGAAAATTAAAAAGTAGTACGGTATAATAAGCCCCTGCTTTAACTGTTAAGCTGCCGCCTGCTAGGTTTTAATTTAATAGCTTAACTATAATTAATTTTTCTATGTTATAAAGTATAGTTAGCTAACTTTAATATATAATAGTTACTTAGTTAATTTTGCTAGTAGTTATATGTTTGTTTTAAAAATTAAGCTATATATATTTAAATATAAGCAATTATATAACAAAACTATAAATAGCTTATTAAATTAGTTATTGTTTATTTAATAATACTTTACTACTTAAATAACTGTAGTAATTCTAGAGCTAATATATACTAAAAATCTTAACTTACGAAAAAATATATTTATTAAATTAAAAACTAATACCTTTTAAGGCTTTTTAGTAATTTATAATAACTTTTTAAATTACATAGCCTTACGTTAGCAATAGTTTATTTAAATTTTTGCCTTATTAACTTTTAATAGTAAGGTTTTAGCTTACTATAGTTATAACAAATAACGGAAAGTTAAGGTTTAACCCTAGAAAAAAAGCCTAAAAAATAGCTACTATATTTAAAAAAAGCAGTAAGCGCGCAAATTACCTAATTTTAACATAGAAAGGTAGTAATAATAAATATTAATATAAAGCTTTTTTAAGTTTTATAATTAAAATAAATACAATTTAAATCCTTTAATAAGGAACAATTAAAGAGCAAGTTTAGTACTAGTAGCTATAGTAATTCTAGCTTTAATAGCGTATATTAAAGTTATTATAGTTAAAAAGCTCGTAGTTAAACCTTGGGCCTAGCTGGCCGGTCTGCCTTACTGCATATATTGGTTTAGCTAGGCCTTTCCTTTTAAGGAGCCTTATACTTTTTATTAGGTATAGTAGGAAACTAGGACTTTTACTATAAAAAAATTAAAATATTTAAAGTAGGCCTATGTTTAAATATATTAGCATAGAATAATAAAATAGGACGTATAGTTTTATTTTGTTAGTTTTTAGAACTGCTATAATAATTAATAAAAATAGTTAGAAGTATTAATATTTAATTATTAGAAGTAAAATTTTTAGATTTATTAAAAACTAACTACTATAAAAATATTTACTAAAAATGTTTTTATTAATTAAAAACAAAAGTTAAAGGATTAAAAACAATTAAATATTATTATAGTTTTAATTATAAATTATGTTAACTAAAGATTAAACAATATTATTTTTTAATTTGTTTAGCATTTTATAAAAAATTAAAGTTTTTAGGTTCTAGGGGAAGTATAGTTATAAAGCTAAAACTTAAAAAAATTAACAGAAAGGTACTACTAAAAGTAAAACTATAGTTTTTTGCTCTAAAAAGCTATCTGAAAAAATTAAGTAGTTGTTTTTATAGCTAGTTAGCGTCCGTTAGTAATATTTTTAAATTGTAGGGAACTTTTAAAATATTAACTACTGCGGCCTATTAAAAAATAAGGTATAGCACTAGGTTAATAGCCCTAAAAATAGTAAAAACGTTAGTAATATAATAATAAATAATTTGTAGCTAAATATTATAAAAAATAAAAGTTTAAAGATTTAACGGGGGTAAGTGTTTAAATAACTAATTTTTTAGTAGGTGCTTAAGATAAAATCCAGAAATATGCTGAAAAGTTTATAGATAACTTTATAAAACGGGAGCTTATAGCTTAATTTAACTTAATATAAGGAAACTTATTAGGTTAATTAAACAGTTACTATTTGGGTTTAAAAAAGTAATTAATTTTACTAGTACTAAATATTTATTTATATAAAAAAGCTTTTAATTTAGATATAAAGTAATAGTATTGCTATTAATATTTAGTATAATATTTGCTAAAATAAGGAACGCTATACCTACTACTTTATAGGTATACTAATCTTATAACAAGCTTAAGTTATGTTAAGCTGTTATAATATGTAGAAAGCGGTGGGCTATATTTTTAATATAGCTTAAAATATATATTAATACTGCAAGAAATTGCAGCCTTTTTAAAAAAGTCTGAATTATTTAATATAAGGAGGGTAGGGCTGGTTTTTAGCTTTATATATTAAAGGGGATATATTTAATATGTTTCTTTTTAAAATGTTAAATATAATAAGGATTAATAGATTAAAAGCTTTTTTTTGATTTTATAGGTAGTAATATATAGCCGTTCTTAGTTAATAAAGTAATTTATTTGCTTAATTGTAATAACGAACAAAATATTTATTTGCTAAATAGCTTATATTGTTTTAGCAGTACGTTGGCTTTTTAAAGGGATTATTTGTTTAAGCAGGTAGAAATTAGATATAATAATAGGTTAATAATGTGTTATATATATATTATAGGCTTATAAAAGTAGGTTTAACTGTTAGTCCAGCACTTTTGTTTTTTTAGGAGGAGCTCTTTGCTATTAGGAGAAAAAATAAAGAAATTTACATAGTATAAATAATACTAGCTAGTATAGGGAACGCTTTATATTTTATTTTATAAGGTATAGCTAATCCTATAGCAAGTTTAGGTTGCGCTAAACTATTATAATATATATAAAGCGGTAAGCTAATATATAGCTTAAAATATATGTTAATCCTTTAAGAAATTAAATTTTTATAATTAAACTTAATATATTAAAGTTTAGGAAGGTTGTAGCAACTATAATTAGTAAATAAATGCTGTAATGTTTTTAAATATTCTAGGCTATACGTATGTTATATTAATAAAGACAGTAAATATTTCTTTAATAGAAATATTTAAGTAATTTTGTTAAACTTTGTTATATTAAGGATAGAGTATTATAATTATTACTTTTTAATAAAAAATTTCTAATAAGTATAAGTTATTAACTTATGTTAATTATATCTCTACTTTTTATATATACCGCCTGTTGCTACTACTAATTAAATAGCTTAGTGAGGTTTCTGAACTAGCTTAAAGGAGTTAGCAACAATATTTTAGGGCTAGAAAGTTATTTAAACTTAGTTATTTAAAAGAAATAAAAATTGTAACAAGGTTTCTGTTAATGAACTAATGGAAGGATTATTAAAGAGTTCTATAACTCTTAAACTTATATAAATATACTTTATGTTGCTTTAGTAGGTTGCGCTTATTTTATAAAACTTATTTAGTAAACGTAGGTAAGCTTGCTGGCGGCTTAAAAAACTTTATTTAATATTAAATTCTAAACTTATAACTAAATAAGTTAAAACTTTTAATAATAGATTTTTTAGTTCTAATATTAATAAAAAATATAATAAAATGCAATAAGTAATATAAATTATAGAATTTAGTGAATTATTGAATCTTTAAATGTATATTGTGCTTATTAATATTTTAGTAGGCATGCTTGTTCGAGTGTTATTTTAACCCTTAAGCCTCTGTTGCTTAGTATTAGGAGCCTACAGTATTTATAGCTTTTTAAAGTTAGTAGTAGAGTTGGTTTATATTTTAAACGTAGTAATTTTATTTTGCTTATTAGTTAGACCAGTCCTTTGCTATAAAATACTTTAATTTTTAAAAGTTGACCTTAGATTAGGTAAAAATACTTGCTAAACTTAAGCATATTAATAAATAAAAAAAAAAAAATTAACAGGGATTGCTTTAATAATAATAAATAAAGTAGCAATAGTTTAAATTTAAAATCTGGCCTTTAGGTCTAAGTTATAATTTATAAAAAATACTTTTAGCGTAGTATTTTCTAAGTTCTTTAAAATAAAATGCTTTAAAGGGTAAAAGCTTTATATAGTTGGATATTAAGTTTTTATATAGCTTTTTTGATAAGTTAAATAGTTTAGAAATGCTACTTTAAATAGGAAGTAAATTTTTTTTAAAGCTAAATATTGGCTAAAAATTAATAGCGTATAAGTAGAATAATTAAAAAATAAAAAGTATTTTAAAAAAAAGGTTAAATAGCACGTAAAATTGTTAAAAAAGAAGCGTTTATAACTAGACTTTTTTTTAGCAGATTATCCAGTGTTTTTATTAGTATATTTTATTAAATTTAAGCTAATATTAGTTTTTATAAGAGAATAAAAGCTTTAAAAATATAGCTTTTTTAAGAGTATTATAAACCTTTATATAATATTTTTATAGGGACCAAGGACTATACTTTAGTAAGAATGTTAGCGTAATAGTTATTAATAACTTATTTTAAAATATAAACTAAAAAGTTAAACATTTATATAAATATTTAAATATTAAACCTTTATATATAATAAAAATAAACGGAGGTAAGAGCTTTTATAAATATATTATTAACTAATTCTGATATTTTCGAATAGATTTAAATAAAAATATAACTATTTGGACCTAAAAAATAGTAAACTATATGTAAATAAAATAAAACTAGAGGAAACTTTAATAAAAGCTTATAGTAGTTTTAATATATAAATTAATTGTTAAATCTATATATAAGGGCAAAAGATTTATTAAACTATTTAATAGCTAGTTATTGCTAAAGTTTTTTTTAAAATAGCAGTATTATTTTTTAGTTTTATAAGGTAAAGCAAATAATTAAGGACTTAGGAACGCTTTTTAGCTTTTATCTATTTTTAAACTTTAAATATATAAAAAATCTTTATTATTTAGTTAAACGTAGGTATTCGAATATACTAATATTAATAGGCTATTTTTAGTAAGTAGAACTAATAATATAAAATAAATTAAATATAGGGTTAAAGTGTTAAAGTAGACGTTTATTAAATATTATAAAAAATGTTAGTATATTTAAATAATAGAACGGTGGCTATAGAAGTTAGAATTTGTTAAAAATTATATAACAACTTACTTATTAAATATGCTAGCTTTAAAAATAAATAGTGCTTAAGCGTCCTATTTATACCTTGCTTTTAAAATAAAAATAATGTTTTAAAAAGTAAGCGGCCGTGGGGGTTAGTAATAAAGCTTAAAGCGTAAGCCTAGGTTGAACAGCTTTTAGTATAGATTTTAATAAAAATAGTAAATATTTTAATAAAAACTTAAAGGACCGAAATAAAAAAAAGTTCTATATAAATAGCGGTTAAATATAAGTTAGCTAATTTTAAGCTATAAAGAAGTTTTGTTTTAAAGTGGGCATTTATACCTTATATAGCAAAAGGGAAACCGGTTAATATTCCGGCGTTTAGATTTAAGTTTTATATAGCAATATAACTAAACGTAGAAATAACGGCGGGGGCTTTGGGCAAAGTTTTTTTTTTTTTTTAATAGTTTATTATTTTAAAATTGGTTTATTTAAAGCTAAGGTTTAATAGCTAGAAGAGCTTAATACTTTTATTAGGTCCGGTGCGCTTTTAATATTTTTTAAAAATTTGCAAAAAGGAATAATTTTTAAGCTAGGTTATATTTATAACTATAGCAAGTTTTTAAAATAAATAGCCTCTAGTTAATAAAATAATATAAATAAAAGAAGTTAGCAAAATAGATTTATAACTTTAAAAAAAAGATTAGCTCTAAGGGTTAAGTACGTTAGGCCTTTAGTAAATAGCTCGAAAGCAGATTGCTATTAGCTAAGTAACCGGCCGGCGGCTTTTAGTATTTAAGTTTTAACGCTTTTAGCAAGCTTTAGCTGTTTGGCGTATAGTTAATAATTAACTTAGAACTAGTATAGATAGGGGGAATTTAATTGTTTAATTAAAATATAATATTGTAATAGTTAGAAAGTAATATTAATATAATATAATTTTTGTTTAGTGTTTTAAATATTAAAGTGAAATAATTTAATTAAGCGTGGATAAACGGCAGGAATAACTATAATTTAAAATAACTATTTAAGAAAGTTATAAAAAGGCTATTATAAAATAAGCCTTAGTAGTGAATATATTATATTTATTGTAATATTATTAAATTGCGGAAAGTTCCTAAAGTTTTAACTACCGCGGCCTATTGAAAGATAAGGTATAATACTAGGTATAACAGCCTAAAAATAGTAAAAATGTTAGAAATGCTATAATAGATAATTTGTAGCTAAGTTTATATTTAAAGATATAGTTTAACAATTAAATAACAGTAGGTTAAGTAGTTAATATTTTTATTGTTTAGCTTAAAATATAATTTATTTTAAGCATAAAAGCATAATAGTATTAATAGCTTTTAAAGTAGTTAAATGCTTTGTTATTTAATTAGTAATGTATATAAATGGATTAATAAAATTTTTATTGTTCCTATTTATTATTTAGCAAAACTATAGCTAAAAGAACAGGCTTAGCAGAATTAGCAGGGAAAGAAGATTTTAAAAGTTTAATAAGGTTTAAAGTATAAATAAATATTAGTTTAGCAACCGTTATTTATAAGTAGTTATAGGTAAAATAACCTGGTATAAGGGAGCCTACGGGGCTTAAAGCTTTATAGTAATCTTGTGGTAAGCTATTAAAGCTGTTATAATACGCAGTAAAGTATTAGTTTTAGGTATTATTATTTAAAGCTTAAAGTATGTACTAATCTTAAGCGAAAGCTTATGTTTAATTTAAGTATTTATAGTATAAAAGTTAGGCAGGTTATAGGTTAAATAACCTATAGTTAGAGTTTTTTTTTAGAAATAGTAATAGTTGAGCTTGACTTTAGTTTAATATTGTAAAAAGATATAAAAGGTGTAGAATAAGTAAAAGCTTTAGCGCTAGTAAAATATTATTACTTTTATTGTTTTTTTATTTATTTAATAAAGCAGGGCTGGATTTTTGTTTAACTTTTGGTTTTAAGGTTTTTTATAAGCTAACCTAGGTTAAAAATATTGTTAAGTAGGGAGTTTAGCTAGGGCGGTATATTTGTTAAACTATAACGTAGGTGTTTTAAAGGGGGCTTATAAAGAATAGAAATTTTTAATAGAACAAAAGGGTAAAAGTCCTTTTAATTTTAATTTTTAGTATAAATATAAACTATGAAAGTATGGCCTATTAATCTTTTAGTCCTTCAAAATTTAAAGCTAGAGGTGCTAGAAAAGTTATTATAAGGATTAACTTATTATTTTAAGCTTATAAAAAATAATGTAAGTTTAGTCCAGTATATTTTATATATACGCTAAAATATATAGCTCTAGTAATAGCTACTAGGTTATTAACCTAGTTAAGTAAAATACCTGGATATAGGGAAACCCTTTTATATTATTTTATAGGCAAGTTGGCAGTACTAAGCTTGTGAGGTAACACTTTTTAATAAAGTAGTATACTACTATAGGTAATAATTTATTAATAATAGGGCAATTTATAGCTTAATAGGGCTTTATATTTGAAAAAACAAGTTCTATAGTTTAACGTTTGCTAAAGTATTGGTTAAAGATTTTTTCGGCTTAAGGTATAAGCTACTCCTACTTAAAAGGGTGCTAGCAGTTATAAGTTTATATAAAACCTATAGCTATTAAAATAAATAGCTAATAGTATAACTGTTTATAGGTATAAAGGAACTGGCTTATAGCAGCTAAGTATTTATAGCAACGTTGCTTTTTAATCCTTTGATGTTAGCTTTTTTTATTATATTGAAATAGAATTTAGTAAGCGTTGGATTGTTTATTTATTAAAATTATAGATTTTTTATCAGTAAGAAAAGTTAGGCTTTTATAAGCTTTTGCTAGTTAATATAGCGTATTAATTATAGGTGTTATGTGGCAATATAACCTGGTTTAAAGAAGGCTAAAGTAAAACTAATAATGGTGTTATTATGCTAATTTTAAATAAAGTTATACTTATTATAGCCTATATAAAGCGCGGTAAAGTGTGGGTAGTACTATAAATACTGCTTAAAGGACGTACTAAACCTTTAAGAAACTGGGCTAGGTAACAGAAAGTTTGTAACTTAAATTTATTTAAGGGCGCTTAAGCTGTTTAAATAAATATTTATAGCAAGCTTAATATAATTTTTAGAATTATTTAAATAAAGAATATAAGCTAGGTTTAAACTGTTATAAAATAGGTTAGTTTTATTTTATTAATAATTTTACCGCAATAGTAATTTAGCTTAGTATAAAAAGAACTGCTAATTTAAATAATTGGTTTTTGTAGCTGTTCAACTAGGTAATGCTGTAATACTATTATTTGCTAAATAATAGCTAAACGCTTTTAAGTTAGAATTTATACTAGAACGTAGTAATACCTTTTATATATTATAAACAGATATAAATAGGCTTTAGCCTTATATTTTAGCTGGCAATTCTGCTATTAAGCTTGAAATGTTTAGTAATATTTTATATATTATAATTTTAATACGCGTAGGATTAAATTTTTTATAAACAATTTAGCTATATAAAAAGGTTCTATAAACAGTAAAATAGCTTTATTATTATAATTTACTAAAGGTAAGCCCTCCTTTGCTTTAATTTTTTATATTTTTCCTACTATAATAAAGGATTAATAAAAAGATTCTCTTTAACTTTTTTTGTTGTTTTTTATTTCTAGGGTAAGCTTTTTCAAGCTTAGAAAAAAAAAAAAGCAAAAGTAAAATAAGGGAAACTAGGCTTGCTACTAATATTAATTAAAGGCTATAATTATAGCAAACTTAGTAGGCGAAGGGTTAGTTACCTTATAAAAGTTATATTAAAAGAAATATAAAATAAGCTATATTAGTTATAAAAAAAATATATAAAGCAAAAAAGAAGCAATAATATAAGAGGTGCTACCTTAAAAAAAATAGAAAAGATTTTTTATTAGGTAGGTTGTATTATAACTATAGTTATAATAGTTTTAGTAGGTAAAAAGTATTATAACTATAGCGGTGTTAATAGGTAAAGGGTGCCAGGGTTATAGCAGTTTTTATAGTAGACTTAAAAAAAATTACCTTATAGTGGTTACTTTAAAAGAAAATATTTTAAAAGCTTTTAGTCTGACTTAAGTACGGGGTAGGTCTTATAGGGTAAGTGAATTTTTAACTTATAAAGCAAATATCTTAGCAATAGGAGGGCTTCTAAAAGTAAAACTAATATAAAAATATAGCTAGAGCTACAAACTATATATTAGATATATATAGGAAATAGTATTGTTAAAATAAAAAAAGAATTTTTTAAAAAGCTTTAAGCTATATTTTAAAATAAACCTTGCTTAGCGGGTAGCTGAGAAAGGTGCTATCTACCCTTATTGGCATGCTTTCCAGCAAGTTTTGGGGGCTGCTAAAGGCTTTAGATAGCGCCCGCTATAAGCTTGAAGGGCCTTATATATAAATATAGGGTAAACTAGCCCGAGGAGCTGTTTTTTAGCAGTATAGCTTTGCTTAAATAAAGGGGCAACAGTTTTTAGAAAATAGTCATAAAACAGAGGTAAAAGAAAGGCTTTTAGTTTAGGATAAAAAGAGGTTACTTAATAATAGCTACCTTATAAAAGGGTACCTTATTATAACAAGTTTTCGCGAATGTAGGGTAAGCTATATTAGAGAGGCTACCCTAAAAAGCTTACCTTATAGCTGCAAAATCTATAGCCTCCTAAGTAAGTTCTTCGAGAGTAGTTACTTTATAAAGGCTACTTTATAAAATAATAAGCTTTAAGAAATCAGAACCTCTTAGGTAACTTATATTAGCCTTAATAGTAAAAGGGATAGCTAGTTAAGTAATAAATAAATGCTATATAAATATATTAAATAAGGAAAAAAAAGAAAAAAAAGTATTAAAATATAGTTAAAAAAAGTTAGTTATTAAAGCTGTAAGCTTTGCTGCTAATAAGCTAAATAAAAAGGTTAATTAGTTAAATTATAATATTATGAAGTTCTTTAAAATAGAACGCTATAAAAGGTAAGAGCCCTGTTATAAATAATATAAGCTTTATAAAGCTATATAATAAAAAGTAATATAAAAACGGCGTATTAGAATAAAGTATAGTTTAGCTTATAAAAGTTTTATAGGTTAAAAAAAACTATTTTAAAAAGGTTATTTTATATATATTTCTAATAACGCCTACCGCTAGAGTTCTAACAGGCTTTAATAAATATAAAACAGGTAATAAGCTTATTTAAAGGTAGGAAAAGCTAAGCTACCTTAGAAAAGTTAACCGGTATTAGGTTTAGTAGTGCCGGCCGCTATAGTATAGCGGGCTTAGCGTGCATAAGAAGCCTTACCCTGGAGAAGTCTACCTTATACCTACTTTAAAAAAAAGACTGCTTACCCGGTTTTTTAGCAAAGAACTGTTAAGGCATGCTAGACTATATATTATTTAATAGCTAATTTTTTTAGCATTTAAATATATTTATATACGCTATAATAGGCTATATATTAGCAGATTAATTTATAAAGTTAATGTTTAAAGTTATTTAACCTAGCGTGTTTATAAAAAAAACAATAAGTTTACAAAAAACTTTATGTTTTAAGTTATTATAAAATATTTATTTCTAACTAAAACTAGAGCTAATAAAGTATATTATACTATTATTTTATAGTACTTTTAAAAAAAAGTTATTTATATTAGTATAAAGCATATTTTAATAAGCGTTAATAAAATTATTACTTGCTGTTTTAAAAAAAAAAAACTATTTTAAAAGTATTAAACCTTTCTTTTTTAAAAAATAACTTTTAATAAAGTACAAATAATAAAGTAAAAAGTTTAATAGTATAAAAAGTTGTTAGTTTAATAGTAGGCAGTAAGTAAGTAGGTAAGTAGCAAATGTGGGCAAGGTTACCCTAAAAAGCGCTACCTGGCATTATTTCAGGTTTAAGTAAGCAGTTGTAGCAGTTTATATAGCTAAATAGACCTATAAAGTGTAAAAAAGGTTACCTTATAAAGGTTACTTAGGACTAAGCTTAGTAGTGTTACTATTATATTTATAGCGGACTTAGTGGGCTAAAAGAAGTTATTTTATAAAAGCTATTTTAATAGCTTTACCCTGTAGTAAGTTTTATAATATTAGCTTAAGGTTAAGGTTTAGCGCAGGTAATAGGTTATATAACTACTTAAAGTAGTATTACTAGCTAGTATTTTATATTTTAACCTAAATAATTTAACAAGTAATAATATTATAATAGTATATTTTATATTAATTAATAGCTTATTAAAATCTGTATTAAATAGTACTAAATATATTATAGTAAGGCAAATATTTATTAAGAAATTAATATTGTAAGGTTAAAATTTTTGCTTAAGTAGGAAACTTTTATAAAAGTATTAAACTTTATAAAAAAACCCTTTAAAAAAGTTCTAGTAGTAAGCAGTTATAAGGATTTAAAGGGGTTAAAGTAGTAGTTTTAGTAGGTAGTAGTAGGAGTTTAATAGGTTAGTAGTAGGAGTTTAGTAAGTTAGTAGTAAAAGTTTAGTAGGTTAGTAGCAGCAGCTTAGTAGGTAGTGCTATTTTATATAAGAAAATAGGCTTAAGATTTTTTTAAAGTTTGATTGCTTAAACTCTTTAGAATTTATAAAAAAATCGGGTTTGTAAGTTGAACTAGTAAAATTTTTATATAAATCTTTTTTTAGAAATTGCTTAAATAAATAGGAAGCTTTTAAGCTATATTTAGGAGCTAAGTAGGGTTAGTAGGTATATAAAAAAGCGAAATAGTTTAAGTTTATTTTAAAGTGTAGAGCTAATTTACCTATTAGTTAGTAAGCTATAGGGCTTATAGGAACTAGCTTACGCTAGAGTATTTATTTAAACCTGCTACTATAAGGTGCTAGCGTGAAAACATTAGTAGTTAGGCTTTTATATACGTTTTTATTGTAGCACCTAGGTCTTTTTTAGTTTTTTATTTATAGAATATTTATTAGTCTTGTTTATTTTTTTGTAGGCAAACTTTGGCATATTTATTATTATTTAAGCTTTATAGGTATTAACCCCCTTAAGGGTGTTATTTATAGTATTAATCTAGGATGCGTAGTGGCTATTAGGCGTATTTTTTGCTTCGGTAGCTCTGTTTAGGCTTTGTAGATTGTTGGCTTATAGCTAAAATTACTACTAAGTATTAAGAGATATTTACTTAGTAGTTGCTACCCTATATTATTAGGTATAAGTCTTCTTTTAGGATTTATAAGTTCTATTATTATAAGCTTTTGGGCTATTAATCTATATAGCGGACTAGTATCCTAAGGAATTTAAAAGAGAAAATTAAAAGGTGGTATAATATAACAAGCCCTTACTTTAACTATTAAACTGCTGTTTACTAGGTTTTAATTTAGCAGCTTAACTATAACTAATTTTTTTATGCTATAAAGCGTAGTTAGCTAACCTTAATATATAATAGTTACTTAGTTAATTCTGCTAGTAGTTATATGTTTGTTTTAAAAATTAAGCTATATATGTTTAAATATAAGCAATTATATAGCAAAACTACAAATAGCTTATTAAATTAGTTATTATTTATTTAATAATACTTTATTACTTAAATAACTATAGTAATTTTAGAGCTAATATATGTTAAAAATCCTAACTTATAAAAGAATATATTTATTAGATTAAAAATTAATGCTTTTTAGGGCTTTTTAGTAATTTATAATAACTTTTTAAATTATATAGCTTTACGTTAGTAATAGTTTATTTAAATTTTTGCTTTATTAACTTTTAATAGCAAGGTTTTAGCTTGCTATAGTTATAATAGGTAATAAAGGGTTAAAGCTTAACTTTAGAAAAAGAGCTTAAAAAACAGCTACTATATTTAAGGAAAGCAGCAAGCGTATAAATTACTTAATTTTAATATAGGGAGATAGTAATAATAAATATTAATATAAAGCTTTTTTAGGTTTTATAATTAAAATAAGTATAATTTAAATCCTTTAATAAGGAATAATTGGAAAGCAAGTTTAGTGCTAGTAGCCGTAGTAATTCCAGCTCTAATAGTATATATTAAAGTTGTTATAGTTAAAAAGCTTATAGTTGAACCTTAGGCCTAGCTGGCCAGTCTGCCTTACTATATATATTAGTTTAGCCGGGCTTTTTTTTTTAAGGAGCTTTATGCTTTTTATTAGGTGTAATAAAGAACTAGGACTTTTATTATAAAAAAATTAAAGTGTTTAAAGCAGGCCTATGTTTAAATATATTAATATAGAATAATAAAATAGGATATATGGTTCTATTTTATTAGTTTTTAGGACCGCTATAATAATTAATAAGAATAATTAGAGGTATTAATATTTAATTATTAGAAATAAAATTTTTAAATTTATTAAAAACTAACTACTGCGAAAATATTTGCTAAAGATATTTTTATTAATTAAAAATAAAAGTTAAAGGATTAAAAATAATTAAATATTATTATAATTTTAACTATAAACTATGCTAACTAAAAATTAAATAATATTATTTTTTAACTTGTTTAATATTTTATAAGAAATTAAAGTTTTTAGGTTTTAGGGAGAGTATAGTTATAAGGCTAAAACTTAAAAAAATTAACAAAAAAGTACTACTAGAAGTAAAACTGTAGTTTTTTGCTCCGAAAAGCTATCCGAAAAAATTAAATAGTTGTTTTTATAGCTAGTCAGCATCCGCTAGTAATACTTTTAAATTGTAGGGAACTCTTAAAACATTAATTACTGCGGCCTATTAAAAAATAAGGTATAATATTAGGTTAATAGCCCTAAAAATAGTAAAAACGTTAGTAATATAACAATAGATAATTTATAGCTAAATACTATAAAAAGTAAAAGTTTAGAGACTTAACAGGGGTAAGTGTTTAAATAACTAATTTTTTAGTAGGTGCTTAAGATAAAGTTTAGAAATATGCTGAAAGGTTTATGGATAACTTTATAAAACAAAAGCTTATAGCTTAATTTAACTTAATATAAAGAAACTTATTAAGTTAACTAAACAGTTATTATTTAGGCTTAAAAAAGTAATTAATTTTATTAGTATTAGATATTTGTTTATATAAAAAAGTTCTTAATTTAGATATAGAGCAATAATATTACTATTAATATTTAGTATAATATTTGCTAAAATAAGGAACGTTATATTTACTATTTTATAGGTATGCTAATTTTATAGCAAGCTTAAGTTATGTTAAGCTGTTATAATATATAAAAAGCGGTAGGCTGTATTTTTAATATAGTTTAAAGTATATGCTAATATTGCGAGAAATTGCAGCTTTTTTAAAAAGGTCCGAATTATTTAATATAAAGAGGGTAGGGCTGGTTTTTAGCTTTATATATTAGAGGGGATATATTTAATATATCTTTTTTTAAAATGTTAAATATAATAAGGATTAATAGATTAAAAGCTTTTTCTTAATTTTATAGGTAGTGGTATATAGCTGTTCTTAGTTAGTAAAGTGATTTATTTATTTAATTGTAATAATAAACAAGATATTTATTTGCTAAATAGCTTATATTGCTTTAATAGTATGTTGGCTTTTTAGAGGGACTATTTATTTAAGCGGGTAAAAATTGGATATAATAATAGGTTAATAATATATTATATATATATTATAGGCTTATAAAAGTAGGTTTAATTGCTAGTCCAGCACTTTTGTTTTTTTAGGGGAAGCCCTTTATTATTAGGAAAAAAAGTAAGGAAACTTGTATAGTGTGGGCAACACTAGCTAGTATAAAGAACGCCTTATACTTTATTTTATAGGGTATAGCTGATCTTATAGTAAGTCCAGGTTGCGCTAAATTGTTGTAATATATATAAAACGGTAGGCTAATATATAGCTTAAAATATATGCTAATCCTTTAAAAAATTAAGTTTTTATAATTAGATTTAATATATTGAAGTTTAAGGAGGTTATAATAACTATAATTAGTAAATAGATGTTATAATACCTTTAAATGTTCTAGGCTATATACGCGTTATATTAATAGAAATAGCGAATACTTTTTTAGTAGAGATATTTAAGTAATCTTATTAAACTTTATTATATTAGGGATAGAGCATTATAATTATTACTTTTTAACAAAGAATTTTTAGTAAATATAAATTATTAACTTATGTTAATTATATTTTTGCTTTTTGTATATACCGCCTGTTGCTATTACTGATTGAATGGTTTAGTAAAGCTTCCGGACTAGCTTAAAGGAGTTAGTAACAATATTTTAAAGCCGGAAAATTATTTAAACTTGGTTATTTAAAAGAAATAAAAGTTGTAATAAGGTTTTTGTTGGTGAACTAGCGGAAGGATTATTAAAAAGTTTTATAACTTTTAAACTTATATAAACATATTTTATGTTGCTTTAGCAGGTTACGCTTATTTTGTAAGACTTACCCGGTAGATGTAGGTAAGCTTGTTAGCGGCTTAAGAAACTTTATTTAGTATTAAATTCTAAACTTATAATTAAATAAGTTAAAATTTTTAATAATAGATTTTTTAGTTCTAGTATTAATAAAGAATATAGTAAAATATAATAAATAATGTGAATTATAGAATTTAGTAAATTATTAAATCTTTAAATATATATTATATTTATTAGTATTTTAGTAGGCATGCTTATTTAAGCGTTATTTTAACTTTTAAGCTTTTGTTACTTAGTATTAAGAGCTTATAGCATTTATAGCTTTTTAAAATTAGTAGCAGAATTAGTTTGTATTTTAAACGTAGTAATTTTATTTTACTTATTAGTTAGACCGGTCCCCTGCTGTAAAATACCTTAATTTTTAAAGGTTGACTTTAGATTAAGTAAGAATATTTGCTGAACTTAAGTATATTAATAAGCGGAGAAAAAAAAACTAATAAAGATTGCTTTAGTAATAGTAAGTAAAGTAGCAATAGCTTAAATTTGAAATCTGGTTTTTAGGTTTAAGTTATAATTTGTAGAGGATGCTTTTAACGCGGTATTTTTTAAGTTTTTTAAAATAGGATGCCTTAAAAGGTAAGAGCTCCGTATAGTTAGACACCAAGCTTTTATATAGCTTTTTTAATAAGTTAAATAGTTTAGGAATGTTGTTTTAAATAGGAAGTAAATTTCTTCTAAAGCTAAATATTGGCTAGAGACTAATAGTATATAAGTAAAATAATTAAAAAATAAAAAGTACTTTAAAAAAAGGGTTAAATAGCATATAAAATTGTTAAAAAAGAAACGTTTATAACTAGACTTTTTTTTAATAAATTATTTAATGTTTTTATTAGTATATTTTGCTAGGTTTAAGCTAATATTAGTTTTTATAAGGGGATAAAAGCTTTAGGAATATAGCTTTTTTAAGAGTGTTATAGACCTCTATATAATATTTTTATAAGGATTAAAGACTGCGTTTTAGTAAAGATGCTGGCGTAATGGTTGTTAATAACCTATTTTAAAATATAGATTAAAAAGTTAAATATTTATATAAATGTTTAAGTATTAAACTTTTATATATAATAAAAATAAACGGAAGTAAAAGCTTTTACGGGTATATTATTAACTAATTTTAATGTTTTTAAATAAATTTAAGTAAAAGTATAACTGTTTAAACTTAAAAAATAGTAAACTATATATAGATAAGGTAAAGCTAGAGGAAATTTTGGTAGAGGTTTGTAGCAGTTTTAATATATAAATTGATTATTAAATTTGTGCATAGGGGCAAAAGACTTATTAAACTATTTAATAGTTGGTTATTGCTGAAGTTTTTTTTAAAATAGCAGTATTATTTTTTAGTTTTATAAGGTAAAGTAAATAATTAAAGATTTAGGGGCGCTTTTTAACTTTTATCTATTTTTAAACTTTAAATATATAAGAAGTTTTTGTTATTTAGTTAAACGTAGGTATTTAAATATACTAATATTAGTAGGCTATTTTTAGTAAGTAGAACTAGTAATATAAGATAAATTAAACGTAGGGTTAAAGTGCTGGAGTAGACGCTTATTAGATATTATAAAAAGTGTTAGTATATTTAAATAATAAGACGGTGGCTATAGAAGTTAAAATTTGCTAAAGACTATATAACAACTTATTTATTAAATATACTAGCTTTAAAAATAAATAACGCTTAAGCGTCCTATTTATACTTTGCCTTTAAGGTAAAAATAATATTTTAAAAAGTAGGCGGCCGTAGGGGTTAATAATAAAGCTTAAGGTGTAAGCTTAGGTTAAATAGCTTTTAGTATAGATTTTAGTAAAAGTAATAAATATTTTAATAAGAATTTAAAGGATTAAAGTGGAAAAAGGTTTTATATAAATAGCGGTTAAATATAGGTTAGCTAATTTTAAGCTATAAGGAAGTTTTGTTTTAAAGTGGGCATTTGTGCTTTATATAGTAAAAAAGAAGCTGGTTAATATTTTAGCGCTTAGATTTAAGTTTTATATAGTAATATAACTGAACGTGGAGATAATAGCGAGGGCTTTAAGCAAAGTTTTTTTTTTTTTTTAATAGTTTATTATTTTAAAATTAGTTTATCTGGAGCTAAGGTTTAATAGCTAGAAAAGCTTAACATTTTTGTTAGGTCTGGTGCGTTTTTAATATTTTTTAAAAATCTACAGAAAGGAATAATTTTTAAGCTAGGTTATATTTATAACTATAGTAAGTTTTTAAAGTAAATAGCCTTTAGTTAATAAAATAATATAAATAAAGGAAGTTAGCAAAATAGATTTATAACTTTAGGAAAAAGATTAGCTTTAAAAGTTAGGTATATTGGGCTTTTAGTAGATAGCTTGGGAGTAGATTGCTATTAGCTAGGTAACCGGCCAGCGGCTTTTAGTATTTAGGTTTTAATGCTTTTGGCAAGTTTTAGCTGTCCGGTGTATAATTAATAACTAACTTAAAACTAGTATAAACAAGGGGAATCTGACTGTTTAATTAAAATATAGTATTGTAATAGTTAGAAAGTAATATTAATATAATATAATTTCTGCTTAGTGTTTTAAATGTTAAAATAAAATAATTTAATTAAGTATAAGTAAATAGCAGGAGTAACTATGATTTAAAATAACTATTTAAAAAGGTTATAAAAGGGCTATTATAAAATAAGCTTTAGTAGTAAATATATTATATTTACTATAATACTGTTAAATTGTGGGAAGTTTTTAAAGCTTTAACTATTGTAGCCTATTAAAAGATAAGGTATAATATTAAGTATAATAGCTTAAAAATAGTAAAAACGTTAAAAATATTATAATAAATAATTTGTAGCTAAGTTTATATTTAAAGATGTAGTTTAATAATTAAATAGCAGTGGGTTAAGTAGTTAATATTTTTATTGCTTGGTTTAAAATATAATTTATTTTAAGCATAAAAGCGCAGTAATATTAATAGCTTTTAAAGTAGCTAAATGCTTTATTATTTAATTAGTGACGTATATAAATGGATTAACAAGATTTTTATTGTTTTTATTTACTATTTAGCAAAACTATAGCTAAGGGAACAGGTTTAGTAAAATTAGTGGAGAAAGAAGATTTTAAAAGTTTAATGGGGTTTAGAGTATAAATAAATATTAGTTTAGCAACCGTTGTTTATAGGTAGTTATAGGCAAGACAACCTGGTATAAGGGAGCTTATAGGGCTTAAAGCTTTATAGTAATCTTGTGGCAAACTGTTAAAGCTGTTATAACATATAGTAAGGTATTAGTTTTAGGTATTATTATTTAAAGCTTAAAGTATATATTAATTTTAAGCGAAAGTTTATGTTTAATTTAAATGCTTATAGTATAAAAGTTAAGTAGGTTATAAGTTAAACAACTTATAGTTAAAGTTTTTTTTTGAAAATAGTAATAGTTAAGCTTAATTTTAGTTTAATATTATAAAAAAATATAAGAGGTATAGAATAGGTGGAAGTTTTAGCGCTAGTAAAATATTATTATTTTTATTGTTTTTTTATTTATTTAATAAAGTAGGGCTGGATTTTTGTTTAACTTTTGGTTTTAAAGTTTTTTGTAGGCTAACTTAGGTTAAAGATATTGTTAGGTGGGAAGTTTGGCTAGGGCGGTACATTTGTTAAACTATAACGTAGGTATTTTAAAGGGGGTTTATAAAGAATAGAAATCTTTAGTAGAATAAAAGGGTAAAAGTTTTTTTAATTTTGATTTTTAGTATAAATATAAACTATAAAAGTGTGGTTTATTAATCTTTTAGTCCTTTAAAATTTAAAGCTAGAGGTGCTAGAAAAGTTATTATAAGGATTAACTTACTATTTTAAGTTTATAAAAGGTAATATGAGTTTAGTTTAGTATATTTTATATATACGCTAGAATATATAGCTTTAGTAATAGCTACTAGGTTATTAACCTAGTTAGGTAAAATACCTAGATGCGGGGAAACCTTTCTATATTATTTTATGGGCAAGTTAGCAGTACTAAGCTTATAAAGTAATACTTTTTAATAAAGTAGTATACTACTATAGGTAATAATTTATTAATAATAAAATAATCTATAGCTTAATAGGGCTTTATGTTTAAAAGAACAAGTTTTATAGTTTAACGTTCGTTAAAATATTGGTTAAAGATTTTTTTAGCTTAAAGTATAGGCTACTCCTACTTAAAAGGGTGCTAGTAGTTATAGGTTTATATAAAACTTATAGTTATTAAAGTGGATAGTTAATAGTATAGCTATTTGTAAGTATAAAAAAACTAGCTTATAGTAGTTAAGTGTTTATAGCAATATTGTTTTTTAATCTTTTAATATTAGCTTTTTTTATTATACTAAAGCAAAATTTAGTAAACGTTGGATTATTTATTTATTAAAATTATAGATTTTTTGTTGGTAAGAAAAGTTAGGCTTTTATAAGCTTTTGCTAGTTAATATAGCGTACTAATTATAGGTGCTATATAGCAATATAACCTGGTTTAAAAAAGGCTAAAGTAAAACTAATAATAGTATTGTTATACTAATTTTAAATAGAGTTATATTTGTTATAGCTTATATAAAACGTAGTAAGGTGTAGGTAATATTATAAATATTATTTAAAAGATATGCTAAACCTCCGGGAAACTAGGCTAAATAATAGAAAGCTTATAACTTAAATTTATTTAGGGGTACTTAAGCTGTTTAAATAAATATTTATAGCAAGCTTAGTATAATTTTTAAAATTATTTAAATAAGGAATATAAGCTAGGTTTAGATTATTATAAAATAGGTTAGTTTTACTTTATTAATGATTTTATTGTAATAGTAATTTAGCTTAGTATAAAAAGAACTGCTAATTTAAATAATTAGTTTTTGCGGCTGTTTAATTAAGCAGTGCTATAACGCTACTATTTGCTAAATAATAGCTGAACGCTTTTAAGTTAAAATTTATGTTAAAATGCGGTAATACTTTTTATACGTTATAAATAGATATAAATAAGCTTTAGCTTTATATTTTAGCTAGCAATTCTGCTATTAAGCTTAAAATGTTTAGTAGTATTTTATATATTGTAATTTTAATATATATGGGATTAAATCTTTTATAAATAACTTAGCTATACAAAAGGGTTTTATAAATAGTAGAATAGCTTTATTATTATAATCTGCTAAAGGTAAGCTTTTTTTTGCCTTAATTTCTTATATTTTTTTTATTATAATAAGGGGTTAATAAGAGGATTTTTTTTAACTTTTTTTGTTGTTTTTTATTTTTAAAGTAAGCTTTTTTAAGCTTGGAAAAAAAAAAAAACAAAAGTAAAATAAAGAAAACTAAGCTTGCTACTAATATTAATTAAAAGCTATAGTTATAGCAAACTTAGTAGGCAAAAGGTTAGTTATTTTATAAAAGTTATGTTAAAAAAAATATAAAGTAAGCTATATTAGTTATAAAAAAAATATATAAAATAAAAAAAAAGCAATAATATAAGAGGTGCTACTTTAAAAAAAATAGAAGAGATTTTTTATTAAGTAAGTTATATTATAACTATAGTTATAACAGTCTTAGTAGGTAAGAAGCATTATAACTATAGCAGTATTAATAGGTAAAAGGCACCGGGGTTATAGCAGTTTTTATAGTAAACTTAAAAAAAATTACCTTATAATGGTTACTTTAAAAAAAGATACCTTAAAGGTTTCTAGTCTAACTTAAGTATAAAGTAAGTCTTATAAAGTAAATAAATTTTTAACTTATAAAGTAAATATCTTAGCAATAAAAAAGCTTCTAAAAGCAAAACTAATATAAAAATATAACTAGAGCTATAAACTATATATTAAATATATATAGAAAATAATGTTATTAAAATAAAAAAAGAATTTTTTAAAAAGCTTTAAGCTATGTTTTAAAATAAACCCTATTTAGCGGGTAGCTAAAAGGGGTACTATCTATTTTTATTAGCATGCTTTTTAGCGAATCTTAGGGGCTGCTGAAAGCTTTAGATAACGCTTGCTATAAGCTTGAAGGGCTTTATATATAAATATAGGGTAAACTAGCCCAAGGAGCTGTTTTTTAACGGTATAGCTTTACTTAAATAAAGAAGCAATAGTTTTTAAAAAGTAGTTATAAAATAAAAGCAGGAGGAAGGTTTTTAGTTTAAGATAAAAAGAGGTTACCTAGTAATAGCTACCTTATAAAAAGGTACCCTGTTATAATAAGTTTTTGCGAATATAGGGTAAGCTGTATTAAAAAAGCTACCTTAAAAAGCTTACCTTATAGCTGCAAAATCTATAGCTTCCTAGGTAAGTTCTTTAAAAATAGCTACTTTATAAAGACTACTTTATAGAGTAATAAGTTTTAAGAAATTAAAACTTTTTAGGTAATTTATGCTAGCTTTAATAGCAAAAAGGACAGCTAGTTAAGTAGTGGATAAATGCTATATAAATATATTAAATAAGGAAAAAAAAGAAAAGAAAGTATTAAAATATAGTTAAAAAAAGTTAGTTGTTAAAACTATAAGCTTTGCTGCTAATAAGCTAAATAAAAAAGTTAATTAGTTAAATTATAATATTATAAAGTTTTTTAAAACGGAACGTTATAAAAAGTAAGAGCTTTGTTATAAATAATATAAGCTTTATAAAGCTATATAATAAAAGGTAATATAAAGATGGCATATTAAAATAAAATATAGTTTAGCTTATAAAAGTTTTATAGGTTAAAAAAAACTATTTTAAAAAAGTTACTTTATATATATTTTTAATAATGCTTATTGCTAGAGTTCTAGCAGGCTTTAATAAATATAAAATAGGTAGCAAGTTTGCTTAAAAGTAGGAAAAGTTAAACTACCTTAAAAAAGTTAACCGGTATTAAGTTTAGTAGTGCTAGCTACTATAGTATAGCAGGCTTAGCGTACATAAGAAGCTTTACCTTAAAAAGGTTTACCCTATATTTACCCTAAAGAAAAGACTGCTTACTTAGTTTTTTAGCGAGGAACTATTAAAGCATGCTAGACTATATATTATCTAATAGCTAATTTTTTTAATATTTAAATATATTTATATATATTATAATAAGCTATATATTAGCAGATTAATTTGTAAAGTTGATATTTAAAGTTATTTAACCTAGCATGTTTATAAAAAAAATAACAGGTTTACAAAAAACTTTATGTTTTAAGTTGCTATAAAATATTTATTTTTAACTAAAACTAGAGCTAATAAAGTATATTATACTATTATTTTATAGTATTTTTAAAAAAAAGTTATTTATATTGGTATAAAGTATATTTTAATAAGCGTTAATAAGATTGTTGCTTGCTGTTTTAAAAAAAAAAAACTGTTTTAAAAGTATTAAACCTTTTTTTTTTAAAAAATAACTTTTAATAAAGTATAAGTAATAAAATAAAAAGTTTAACAGTATAAAAAGTTATTAGTTTAATAGTAGGCGGTAAATAAATAGGTAAGTAGTAAATATAAGCGAGGTTACTTTAAAAAATGTTATTTAGCATTATTTTAGGCCTAGGTAGGCAGTTATAGCAGCTTATATAGCTAGATAGACCTATAAAATATAAGGGAGGCTACTTTATAAAGGTTACCTAGGACCAAGCTTAATAGTGCTACTATTATATTTATAGCGGACTTAGTAAGCTAAAAGAAGTTACTTTATAAAAGCTACTTTAATAGCCCTACCTTATAGTAAATTTTATGGTATTAGCTTAAGGTTAAAGTTTAGCGCAAGCAATAAGTTATATAACTACTTAAAGTAGTACTACTAGCTAGTATTTTATATTCTAACTTAAATAACTTAATAAATAATAATACTATAATAATATATTTTATATTAACCGATAACTTATTAAAATTTATATTAAATAGTACTAAATATATTATAATAAAGTAAATATTTATTAAAAAATTAATATTATAAAGTTAAAGTTTTTGCTTAGGTGGAAGACCTTTATAAAAGTGCTAAACTTTATAAAAAAACCTTTTAAAAAAGTTCTAATAGTAAATAGTTATAAAGATTTAAAAAAGTTAAAGTAGTAGTTTTAATAAATAGTGGTAGGAGTTTAATAGGTTAATAGTAAGAGTTTAATAGGTTAGTGGTAAAAGTTTAGTAGGTTAGTAGCGGTAGTTTAGTAAGTAGTGCTATTTTATATAAAAAAATAGGTTTAAAATTTTTTTAAAGTTTAATTGCTTAAACTCCTTAGAACTTATAAAAAAGTTAGGTTTATAAGTTAAACTAGCAAAATTCTTATATAAATTTTTTTTTAAAAATTGCTTAAGTAGATAGGAAGCTTTTAAGCTATGTTTAAAAGCTAAGTAAGGTTAGTAAATATATAAAAAAGCAAAATAGTTTAAGCTTATTTTAAAGTATAAAGCTAATTTATTTGTTAGTTAATAGGCTATAAAGCTTATAAGAACTAGTTTATGCTAAAGTATTTATTTAAACTTGCTACTATAGGGTATTAGCGTAAAAATATTAGTAGTTAGGCCTTTATATATGTTTTTATTATAGCACCTAGGTCTTTTTTAGTTTTTTATTTATAAAATATTTGTTAGTTTTGTTTATTTTTTTATAAATAAACTTTAGTACATTTGTTGTTATTTAGGCTTTATAGGTATTAACCCCCTTAGGGGTACTATTTATAGCGTTAATTTAGGATATATAGTAGCTATTAGGTATATTTCTCGCTTTAGTAGCTTTGTTTGGGCTTTATAAATTGCTAGCTTATGGCTAAAATTATTATTAAGCATTAAGAAATATTTACTTAATAGTTGCTATTTTATATTACCGGATATAAGTCTCCTCTTAAGACTTATAAGTTTTACTATTATAAGCTTTTAGGCTGCTGATCTATATAGCGGACTAGTGTTCTAGGAAATTTAAAAGAAAAAATTAAAAGGCGGTATAATATAATAGGCCTTTGTTTTAACTGCTAAACTACTGCCTACTAGGTTTTAATTTAGCAGTTTAACTATAACTAATTTTTTTATGCTATAAAGCGTAGTTAGCTAACTTTAGCGTATAATAGTTATTTAGTTAATTTTGTTAGTAGTTATATGTTTGTTTTAAAAATTAAGCTATATATATTTAAATATAAATAATTATATAGCAAAACTACAAATAGCTTATTAAATTAATTATTGTTTATTTAATAATATTTTATTACTTAAATAACTGTAGTAATTTTAAAGCTAATATATGCTAAAAATCCTAACTTACGAAAGGATATATTTATTAAATTAAAAACTAATGCTTTTTAGGGCTTTCTAGTAATTTATAATAACTTTTTAAATTATATAGCTTTATACCAGCAATAGTTTATTTAAATTTCTGCCTTATTAACTTTCGATAGTAAGGTTTTAGCCTGCTATAGTTATAATAAATAACGGAGGGTTAGGGCTTAACTCTAGAGAAAAAGCCTAAGAAATAGCTATTATATTTAAAGAAAGCAATAAGCGCGCAAATTACCTAATTTTAACATAAGGAGGTAATAATAATAAATACTAATATAGGGCTTTTTTAGATCTTATAATTAAAATAAATACAATTTAAATCCTTTAATAAAAAACAATTAGAAAGCAAGTTTAATACTAGTAGCTGCAGTAATTCTAGCTCTAATAGTATATATTAAAATTGTTGTAGTTAAAAAGTTTATAGTTAAACTTTAGGCCTGGCTAGCTAGTTTGCTTTACTGCGTATATTAGTTTAGCTAAGCCTTTCTTTTTAGGGAGCCCTATGCTTTTTACTAGGTATAATAAAGAACTAGGACTTTTATTATAAAAAAATTAAAATATTTAAAGTAGGCTTATGTTTAAATATATTAGCATAAAATAATAGAATAAAACATATGGTTTTATTTTGTTAGTTTTTAGAACTGCTATAATAATTAATAGGGATAGTTAAAAATATTAGTATTTAATTGTTAGAAGTAAAATTTTTGGATTTATTAAAGACTAACTACTGCGAAAATATTTACTAAAAATGTTTTTATTAATTAGGAACAAAAGTTAAAAAATTAAAGATAATTAAATATTATTATAGTTTTAACTATAAACTATGCTAACTAGGGATTAGATAATGTTATTTTTTAACTTATTTAATATTTTATAAAAAATTAAAGTTTTTAGGTTTTAAGGGGAGTATAGTTGTAAAGCTAAAACTTAAAAAAATTAATAAAAGGGTACTACTAAGAGTAAAACTGTAGTTCTCTACTTTAAAAAGCTATTTAAAAAGATTAAGTAGTTGTTTTTATAGCTAGTCAACATCCGCTAGCAATATTTTTAAATTATAAGGAACTTTTAAAGCATTAACTACTACGGCCTATTGAAAGATAAAGTATAATACTAGGTTAATAACCCCAGGAATAGTAAAAACGTTAATAATATAATAATAAATAATCTATAGCTAAGTATTATAAAAAGTAAAAGTTTAAAGACTTAACAAAGGTAAGTGTTTAAATAACTAATTTTTTAATAGGTGTTTAAAATAAAGTTTAAAAATATGTTAAAAGGCTTATAAATAACTTTATAAAATAGGAGCCTGCGGTTTAATTTAACTTAATATAGGAAAACTTATTAAATTAACTAAATAATTACTATTTAGGCCTAAAAAAGTAATTAATTTTGCTAGTGCTAAATATTTATTTACGTAGGAAAGTTCTTAATTTAAATATAAAACAATAGTATTACTATTAATATCTAGTATAACATTTGCTAAAATAAAGAACGTTATATCTACTATTTTATAAATATATTAATTTTATAGCGAGCTTAAGTTGTGTTAAACTGTTATAATATATAGAAAACGGTAGGCTATATTTTTAATATAGCTTAAAGTATATACTAATACTATAAAAAATTATAGCTTTCTTAAAAAAGTCTAAATTATCTAATATAAAAAAGGCAGAGCTAGTTTCTAGCTTTATATATTAAAAGGGACATATTTAATATATTTCTTTTTAAAATGCTAAATATAATAAGGATTAATAAATTAAAAGCTCTTTTTTAATTTTATAAGTAATAATATATAGCTGTTCTTAGTTAGTAGAATAATTTGTTTACTTAATTATAATAACAAATAAAATATTTATTTGCTAAATAGCCTGTATTATTTTAATAGTACATTAGCTTTTTAAAGGGACTATTTGTTTAAACGGGTAGAAATTAGATATAATAATAGGTTAACAATATATTATATATATATTATAGGCCTATAAAAGTAGGTTTAACTGCTAGTTTAGCACCTTTGTTTTTTTAAAGAAAGCCCCCTACTATTAGGAAAAAAAGCAAGGAAACTTATATGGTATAGGCAACACCAGCTGGTATAAAGAACGCTTTATACTTTATTTTATAGGGTATGGCTGATTTTATAGCAAGTTCAGGTTGCGCTAGACTGTTATAACGTGTGTAAAATGGTGGGCTAATATATGGCTTAAGGTATATGCTAATCCTTTAAAAAATTAAATTTTTGTAATTAAACCTGATATATTAAAGTTTAAGGAGGTTATAATAATTATAATTAGTAAATAAATGCTGTAATACTTTTAGATATTTTGGGCTGTATGTATGTTATACTGATAGAAATAGCAAATATTTTTTTAGTAAAGATATTTAAGTAATTTTGTTAAACTTTGTTATGCTAGGGATAGAATATTATAATTATTGCTTTTTAATAAGGAATTTTTAGTAAGCATAAGTTATTAACTTATGTTAATTATATTTTTACTTTTTATATATACTGCCTGTTGCTACTACTGATTAAATAGCTTAGTAAGGTTTTTAAACTAGCTTAAAAGAGTTAGTAATAATATTTTAAGGCTAGAAAGTTATTTAAACTTAGTTATTTAAAGGAAGTAAAAGTTATAATAAGGTTTTTATTAATAAACTAGCAGAAGGATTATTAAAAAGTTCTATAACTTTTAAACTTATATAAACATACTTTATGTTATTTTAGTAGGTTATGCTTATTTTATAAAACTTACCTAGTAAACGTAGGTAAGCTTGCTGGCGGCTTAAGAAACTTTGTTTAATATTGAATTTTAAACTTATAACTAAATAAGTTAAAACTTTTAACAATAGATCTTTTAGTTTTAGTATTAATAAAGAATATAGCAAAATGTAATAAATAATATAAATTATAAAATTTAGTAAATTATTAAATTTTTAAATATATATTATATTTATTAATATTTTAGTAGGTATGCTTGTTTAAGCGTTATTTTAATTTTTAAACTTTTGTTGCTTAGTGTTAAGAGTTTATAGTATTTATAGCTTTTTAAAGTTAGTAGCAGAGTTAGTTTATATTTTAGATATAGTAATTTTATTTTGTTTATTAGTTAGACCGGTTCTCTGTTATAAAATACTTTAATTTTTAAAAGTTAACCTTAGATTAGGTAGAAATATTTGCTAAACTTAAATATATTAATAAGCGGAGGAAAAAAAACTAATAAAAATTGCCCTAATAATAATAAATAAAATAACAATAATTTAAATTTAAAATCTGGCTTTTAGGTCTAAGTTATAATTTATAAAGAATATTTTTAGCGTAATGTTTTTTAAGTTTTTTAGAACAGGACGCTTTAAAGGGTAAAAGCTTTATATAGTTGGATATTAAGCTTTTATATAGCTTTTTTAACAAGTTAAATAGTTTGGGAATGCTACTTTAAATAGGAAGTAAATTTTTTTTAAAGCTAAATATTGGCTAAAAACCGATAGCGCATAAGTAAAGTAATCAAAAAATAAAAAGTACTTTAAAAAGAGGGTTAAATAGCATATGAAATTGTTGAAAAAGAAGCGTTTACAACTAGACTTTTTTTTAGCGGATTATCCGGTGTTTTTACTGGTATATTTTGCTAAGTTTAAGCTAACATTAGTTTTTATAAGGGGATAAAAGCTTTAGGAATATAGCTCCTTTAGAAGTATTATAGACTTTTATATAATATTCTTATAGGGACCGAGGACTATATTTTAGTAAAAATGTTAGCGTAATAGTTGTTAATAACCTGTTTTAAAATATGGACTAAAGAGTTAAATATTTATATAAATGTTTAAGTGTTAAACCTTTATACGTAATAAAAATAAACGGAAGTAAAAACCCTTATAGGTATATTATTAACTAATTTTAATATTTTCGGATAAATTTAAGTAAAAGTATAATTGTTTAAACTTAAAAAATAGTGAACTATATATAAATAAAGTAAAGCTAAAAAAAACTTTAGTAAAAGTTTGTAGCAGTTTTAACGTATAAATTGATTGTTAAATCTATATATAGGGGTAAAAGACTTATTAAACTATTTAATAGCTGGTTACCGCCGAAGTTTTTTTTAGGATAGTAGTATTATTTTTTAGTTTTATAAAGTAAAATAAATAATTAAGGACTTAGGGGCGCTTTTTAGCTTTTATCCATTTTTAAACTTTAAATATATAAAAAGTTCTTGTTATTTAGTTAAACATAGGCATTTAAATATACTAATACTAGTAGGCTATTTTTAATAAGCAGAACTAGTAATATAGGATGAACTAAATATAGGGTTAAGGTGTTAGAATGAACGCTTATTAAATACTATAAAAAATGTTAGTATATTTAAATAATAGAACAGTAGCCATAAAAGTTAGAATTTATTAAGGACTGTATAACAACTTACCTATTAAATATGCTAGCCCTAAAAATGGATAGCGCTTAAATATTCTACCTATATTTTGCCCTTAAAGTAGAAATAATGCCCTAAAAAGTAAGCAGCCGTAGGGGTCAGTAATAAAGTTTAGGGCGTAAGCCTAGGTTAAATAGCCTCTAATATAAATTTTAATAAAAGTAGCAAATATTTTAATAAGAACTTAAAAAACCGAAGTAGAAAAAAGTTCTATATAAACAGCGGTTAAATATAGGTTAGCTAATCTTAAGCTATAAAGAAGTTCTGTTTTAAAGTAGGCATTTATGCCTTATATAGCAAAAAGAAAGCTGGTTAATATTTTAGCGCCTAAATTTAAGTTTTATATAGTAATATAACTAAACGTAGAAATAATAGTAAAAGCTTTAGGCAAAGTTTTTTTTTTTTTTTAATAGTTTATTACTTTAAAATTAGTTTATCTGGAGCTAAAGTTTAATAGCTAAAAAAGTTTAATACTTTTGTTAAGTCTAGTGCGCTTTTAATATCTTTTAAAAATCTATAAGAAAAAATAATTTTTAAGCTAAGTTATATTTATAACTATAGCAAGTTTTTAAAATAAACAGCTTTTAGTTAATAAAATAATATAAATAAAGGAAGTTAGTAAAATAAATCTATAACTTTGGAAAAAAGATTAGCTCTAAAGGTTAGATATGTTAGGCTTTTAATGGATAGCTTGGAAATAGATTGCTATTAGTTGGACAACCGGTTAGCAGCTTTTAGTATTTAGGTTCTAATATTTTTAGCAGGCTTTAGCTGTTTAGCGTATAGTTAATAACTAACTTAGAACTAGTATAAATAAAGGGAATTTAACTGTTTAATTAAAATATAGTATTATAATAGTTAGAAAGTAATATTAATATAATATAATTTTTGTTTAATGTTCTAAATATTAAAGTAAAATAATTTAATTAAGCGTAAGTAAACAGCGGGAGTAATTATAACTTAAAATAACTATTTAAGAGGGTTATAAAAAAGCTGTTGCAAAATAAGCCTTAGTAGTAAATATACCGTATTCACTGCAATATTATCAAATTGCAAAAAATTCCTAAAGCTCTAACTACTGCGGCCTGTTAAAAAACAAGGTATAGTACTAAGTATAATAGCCTAAGGATAGTAAAAATGTTAGAGATGCTATAATAGATAATTTGTAGCTAAGTTTATATTTAAGGATATAGTTTAATAATTAAATAGTAATAGGTTAGGTAGTTAATATTTTTATTGTCTAGCTTAAAATATAATCTATTTTAAGCGTAAAAGTGCAGCAGTATTAACAGCTTTTAAAGTAGCTAAATGTTTTGTTATTTAATTAGTAATATATATAAATAGATTAATAAAATTTCTACTATCTTTATTTACTATTTAGCAAAACCATAGCTAAAAGAACAGGCTTAACAAAATTAGCAGAGAAAAAAAACCTTAAAAGTTTAATAAGGTTTAGAGTATAAATAAATACTAGTTTAGTGACTGTTGTTTATAAATGGTTGTAAGCAAAATAACCTAGTATAAGGGAGCTTATAGGGCTTAAAGCTTTATAATAATCTTATAGTAAGCTATTAAAGCTGTTATAATATATAGTAAGGTGTTAGTTCTAGGTACTATTACTTAAAGTTTAAAGTATGTGCTAATTTTAAGCGAAAGTTTGTGTTTAATTTAAGTGCTTATAGTATAAAGGTTAGGCAGGTTATAGGTTAAACAATTTATAGCTAGAGTTTTTTTTTAGAAATAATAATAGTTAAGCTTGACTTTAGTTTAATATTATAAAAAGATATAGGAGGTATAAAATAAGTAGGAGCTTTGGCGCTAGTAAAATATTATTATTCCTATTATTTTTTTATTTATTTAATAAAGCGGGGCTGGATTTTTGTCCAACTTCTAGTTTTAAAGTTTTTTATAGGCTAACTTAGGTTAAAGATATTATTAGGTGGGGAGTTTAACTAGGGCGGTATATCTATTAAACTATAACGTAGGTATTTTAAGGGGGGCTTATAGAAAATAGAAATCTTTAATAGAACAAAAAGGTAAAAATCCTTTTGATTTTGATTTTTAGTATGAATATAAACTATAAAAGTATGGCTTATCGATCTTTTAGTCCTTTGAAATTTAAGGCTAAAGGTGCTAGAAAAGTTATTATAAGGATTAACTTACTATCCCAGGCTTATAAAAGGTAACGTAAGTCTAGTCCAGTATATTCTATATATACGCTAAAATATATAACTTTAGTAACAGCTACTAGGTTATTAACTTAGTTAGGCAAAATACTTAAATATAAGGAAACTTTTCTATATTATTTTATAGGCAAGTTAGCAATATTAAGCTTATAAAATAATATTTCTTAATAAAGTAGTATATTATTATAAGTAATAATTTATTAATAATAAGGCAATCCGTAGCTCAATAGGGCTTTATGTTTAAAAGAACAAGTTCTATAGTTTAACGCTTGTTAAAGTATTAGTTAAAGATTTTTTTAGCTTAAAGTATAAGCTACTTCTACCTAAGAGGGTGCTAGCAGTTATAGGTTTACATAAAACCTATAGCTATTAGAATAAATAGCTAATAGTATAACTATTCGTAGGTATAAAAAAACTAGCTTATAGCAGCTAAGCGTTTATAGCAATATTGCTTTTTAATTTTTTAATGTTAGCTCTTCCTATTATATTAAAACAGAATTTAGTAAACGTTAAATTGTTTACCTACTAAAATTATAAATTTCCTGTTAGTAAAAAAAGTTGGACTTTTATAAGCCTTTGCTAGTTAACATAATATACTAATTATAAATATTATATAGCAATATAACCTAGTTTAAAAAAAGCTAAAGTAAAATTAATAATAGTGTTACTATATTAATCTTAAATAAAGTTATATTTGTTACAGCCTATATAAAGCGCAGTAAGGTATAGGCAGTACTATAAATACTGCTTAAAGGACGTACTAAACCCCTAGGAAACTAGGCTAGGTAATAAAAAGCCTATAACTTAAATTTACTTAAAAGCGCTTAAGCTATTTAAACAAATATTTATAGTAAGCCTAGTATAATTCTTAGAATTATTTAAATAAAAAACGTAAGCTAGGTTTAAACCGTTATAAAATAAGTTAGTTTTATTTTACTAATAATTTTACCGTAATAGTAATTCAGCTTAGTATAAAAAGAACTGCTAATTTAAATAATTAGTTTTTATAGCTATCTAACTAAGCAGTGTTATAACGCTATTATTTGCTAAATAATAGCTAAATGCTTCTAAATTAAAATTTATACTAAAATGCAGTAATACCTCCTATATATTATAAATAAATATAAATAAGCTTTGGCCTCATATTTTAGCTAGTAATTCTGCCATTAAGCTTGAAGTATTTAGTAGTATTTCGTATATTATAATTTTAACACGCGTAGAATTAAATCTTTTATAAACAATTTAGCTATATAAAAAAGTCTTATAAGCAGTAAAATAGCTTTATTATTATAATCTACTAAAAGTAAACCTTTTTTTGCTTCAATTTCTTATATTTTTTTTACTATAATAAAAGGTTAATAAAAGGATTTTTTTTAACTTTTTTTATTATTCTTTATTTCTAGGGTAAGCTTTTTTAAACTTGGAAAAAAAAAAAAGCAAAAGTAAAATAAAAGAAACTAAGCTTGCTACTAATATTAATTAAGGGCTATAGTTGTAGCAAACTCAGTAGGCAAAAGGTTAGTTACTTTATAAAAGTTATATTAAAGAAAATATAAGGTAAGCTATATTAGTTATAAAAGAAATATATAAAGCAAAAAAGAAGTAATAATATAAGAGATACTACTTTAAAAAGAATAAAGAAGACTTTTTACCGGGTAAGTTATATTATAACTATAATTATAATAGTCTTAGTGGATAAAAAGCATTATAACTATAGTAGTATTAATAGGTAAAAGGCGCTAAGGTTATAGCAGTTTTTGTAGTAAACTTAAGAAAGATTACTTTATAGTAGTTACTTTAAAGGAAGATACCCTAAAGGCTTTTGGTCTAATTTAAATATAGGGTAGGTTTTATAGGGTAAGTAAATTTTTAACTTATAGAACAAATATCTTAGCAACAGGAGGGCTTTTAAAAATAAAACTAATATAAAAATATAGCTAAAGCTACAAATTATATATTAGATGTATATAAGAAATAGTGTTGTTAAAGTAAAAAAAGAATTTTTTAAAAAGTTTTAAGCTATATTTTAAAGTAAACTTTGTTTAGCGGGTAGCTGAAAGGGGTGCTATTTACCTTTATTAATATACTTTTTAGCGAGTTTTAAAGGCTGCTAAAAGCTTTAAATAGCGCCTGCTATAAGCTTGAAAGGCTTTATATATAAATATAGGGTAAACTAGCTCGAGGAGCTATTTTTTAGCGGTATAGCTTTGCCTAAATAAAAGGGCAATAGTTTTTAAAAAATAGTTATAAAATAAAGGCAGGAGAAAGGTTTCTAATTTAAGATAAAAAGAGGTTATCTAGTAATAGCTACTTTATAAAAGGGTACCCTATTATAATGAGTTTTCGCAAATATAGGGTAAGCTATGTTAAAAAGGCTACCTTAAAGAGCTTACTTTATAGCTGCAAAATTTATAGCCTCCTAGGTAAGTTTTTCAAAAATAGCTACTTTATAAAGGCTACTTTATAAAGTAACAAGCTTTAAGAAATTAGAACTTTTTAGGTAATTTATGCTAGTTTTAATAGCAAGAAGGACGGCTAGTTAAGTAATAGATAAATGCTATATAAATATATTAAATAGGGAAAAAAAAAAAAAAAAAGTATTAAAATATAGTTAAAAAAAGTTAGTTGTTAAAGCTATAAGCTTTGCTGCTAATAAGCTAAATAAAAAGGTTAATTAGTTAAATTATAACATTATAAAGTTTTTTAAAACGGGACGCTATAAAAGGTAAGAGCCCTGTTATAAATAATATAAGCTTTATAAAGCTATATAATAAAAGGTAACATAAAAATAGCGTATTAGAATAAAATATAGTTTAACTTATAAAAGTTTTATAGGTTAAAAAAAACTATTTTAAAAAGGTTATTTTATATATATTTCTAATAACGCTTACTGTTAAAGTTCTAGCGGGCTTTAATAAATATAAAACAGGTAGTAAGCTTGCTTAAAAGTAGAAAAAGCTAAGCTACCTTAGAGAAGTTAACCGGTATTAGGTTTAGTAGTATTAGCTGCTATAGTATAACGGGCTTAGTATGCGTGAGAAGCCCTACCCTAGAGAAGTCCACTTTGTACCTACCTTAAAAAAAGGACCGCCTACCCAGTTTTTCAGTAAAGAACCGTTAAGGTATGCTAAACTATATATTATCTAATAGTTAATTTTTTTAGTATTTAAACGCACTTATATACGTTATAATAGGCTATATATTAATAGATTAATTTGCAAAGTTAATGTTTAAAGTTATTTAACCTAGCGTGTTTATAAAAAAAGCAATAGGTTTATAAAAAACTTTATGTTTTAAGTTGCTATAAAATATTTATTTTTAACTAAAACTGGAGCTAATAAAGTATATTATATTATTATTTTATAGTGCTTTTAAAAGAAAGTTATTTATATTAGTATAAAGCGTATTTTAATGAGCGTTAATAAAATTGTTATTTGTTGTTTTAAAAAAAAAAAACTATTTTAAAAGTATTAAACTTTTTTTTTTTAAAAAATAACTTTTAATAAAGTATAAATAATAAAGTAAAAAGTTTAATAGCATAAAAAGTTATTAGTTTAATAATAAACAGTAGGTAAGTAAGTAAGTAGTAAGTGTAGGTAAGGTTACCTTAAAAAGCGCTACCCGGTATTATTTCAGGCCTAAGTAAGCAGTTGTAACAGCTTATATAGCTAAATAGACCTATAAAGTATAAAAGAGGCTACCCTATAAAGGTTACCTAGGACCAAGCTTAATAGTACTATTATTATATTTATAGCAGATTTAGTAGGCTAAAAAAAGTTACTTTATAAAGGCTACCCTAATAGCCCTACTTTATAGTAAGTTTTATAGTATTAGCTTAAGGTTAAGGTTTAGCGTAAATAATAAGTTATATAACTACCTGAAGTAGTATTATTAGCTAGTACTTTATATTTTAACTTAAATAATTTAATAAATAATAATGCTATAATAATATATTTTATATTAACCGATAGCTTATTAAAATCTATATTAAATAGTACTAAATATATTATAATAAAGCAAATATTTATTAAAAAATTAATATTGTAAAGTTAAAGTTCTTGTTTAAGTAGAAAATCTTTATAAGAATACTAAACTTTATAAAAAAACCTTTTAAAGAAGTTCTAGTAGTAAGCGGTTATAAAGATTTAGAGAAGTTAAAGTAATAGTTTTAGTAGGTAGTAGTAGAAGTTTAATAGGTTAGTGGTAAAAGTTTAATAAGTTAGTGGTAAAAGTTTAGTAGGTTAGTAGCAATAGTTTAATAAGTAGTGCTATTTTATATAGAAAGATAGGCTTAAAATTTTTTTAAAGTTCGATTGTTTAAACTCTTTAAAACTTGTAAAAAAGTTAGGTTTATAAGTTAAACTAGTAAAATTCTTATATAAATTTTTTTTTAGAAATTGTTTAAATAAACGGAAAGCTTTTAAACTATGTTTAAGAGCTAAATAAGGTTAGTAAATATATAAAAAAATAAAACAGTTTAAACTTATTTCAAAGTGTAGAGCTAATTTACCTGTTAGTTAGTAAGCTATAGGACTTATAAGAACTAGTTTACGCTAAAGTATTTATTTAAACCTACTATTATAAGGTGCTGGCGTAAAAATATTAGTAGTTAGGCCTTTATATATACTTTTGTTATAATACCTAGGTCTTTTTTAGTTTTTTATTTGTAAAATATTTGCTAGTCTTGTTTATTTTTTTATAAGCAAACTTTAATATATTTATTGCTGTTTAGGCTTTGTAAATATTAACCCCCTTAGAGGTACTATTTATAGCGTTAATTTAAGATATATAGTGGCTATTAGGCATATTTTTTGTTTTAGCAGCTCTGTTTAAGCTTTATAGATTGCTAGCTTATAGCTAGAATTACTATTAAGTATTGGAAAATATTTACTTAGTAGTTACTACCTTATATTATTAGGTACAAATTTCTTTTTAAGACTTATAAGTTTTATTGTTATAAGCCTTTAAACTATTAATTTATATAGCGGACTAATATTTTAAAAAATTTAAAAAAAAAAATTAGAAAGCAGTATAATATAATAGGCCCCTGCCCTAACTGCTAAACTGCCGCTTGCTAAATCTTAATCTAGCGGTTTAACTATAATTAATTTTTTTATGTTATAAAGCGTAGTTAGCTAACCCTAGTATATAATAGTTATTTAGTTAATTTTATTAATAGTTATATATTTGTTTTAAAAATTAAGCTATATATATTTAAATATAAGCAATTATATAATAAAACTACGAATAGCTTATTAAATTAGTTATTGTTTATTTAATAATACTTTATTATTTAAATAACCGTAGTAATTTTAAAGCTAATACATATTAAAAATTCCGACTTATAAAAGGATATATTTATTAAATTAAAAACTAATACCTTTTAGAGCTTTTTAGTAATTTATAATAATTTTTTGAATTATATAGCTTTACGCTAGCAATAGTTTATTTAAATTTTTGCCCTATTAACTTTTAATAACAAGGTTTTAGCCTGCCATAGTTATAATAAATAATAAAGGGTTAGAGCTTAACTTTAAAAAAAAAGCCTAAAAAATAGCTATTATATTTAAAGAAAGCAGCAGGCACATAAATTACCCAATTTTAACATAGGGAGGTAGTAATAATAAATACTAATATAAAGCTTTTTTAAGTTTTATAATTAAAATAAATATAATTTAAATCTTTTAATAAAAAACAATTGGAAGGTAAGTCTAGTACTAGTAGCCGTAGTAATTCTAGCTCTAATAATATATATTAAAGTTGTTATAGTTAAAAAGCTTATAGTTAAACTTTAAGCCTAGCTAGCTAGTCTGCCTTACTATATATATTAGTTTAGCCGGGCTTTTTTTTCTAAGGAGCTCTATACTTTTTATTAAGTATAGTAGGGAACTAGGACTTTTATTATAAAAAAATTAGAGTATTTAAAGCAGGCTTATGTTTAAATATATTAGCATAAAATAATAAAATAAAATATATAGTTCTATTTTGTTAGTTTTTAGGACTGCTATAATAATTAATAAGGATAGTTAAAAATATTAATATTTAATTGTTAGAAATAAAATTTTTAAATTTATTAAAAACTAACTATTATAAAAATATTTGTTAAAAATGTTTTTATTAATTAGGAACAAAAGTTAAAAAATCGAAAATAATTAAATATTATTATAGTTTTAATTATAAACTATACTAACTAAGAATTAGACAATATTATTTTTTAACTTATTTAGTATTTTATAAAAAATTAAAGTTTTTGGGTTTTAGGGGGAGTATAGTTATAAAGCTAAAATTTAAAAAAATTAATAAAAAAATATTACTAAAAGTAAAACTGCAGTTCTTTATTTTAAAAAATTATTTAAAAAAATTAGGTAGTTACTTTTATAGCTAGTTAGCGTCCGCTGGTAATACTTTTAAATTATAAGGAACTTTTAAAGTATTAACTATTACGGTTTATTAAAAAATAAAGTATAATATTAGGTTAATAGCCTTAAGGATAGTAAAAATGTTAGTAATATAATAATAAATAATTTATAGCTAAGTATTATAAAAAGTAAAAGTTTAAAGACTTAACAAAGGTAAATGTTTAAATAATTAATTTTTTAGTAGGTGTTTAAAATAAAGTCCAGAAATATACCGAAAAGCTTATAAATAACTTTATAAAACGGGAGCCTATAGCTTAATTTAACTTAATATAGGAAAACTTATTAAGTTAACTAAATAGTTATTGTTTAAGCCTAGAAAAGTAATTAATTTTGCTAATGCTAGATATTTATCTATGTGGGAAAGCTCTTAATTTAAATATAAAATAATAGTATTATTATTAATATTTAGTATAATATTTGCTAAAATAAAGAACGCTATATTTACTATTTTATAAGTATGCTAATTTTATAGCGAGCTTAGGTTATACTAAGCTGTTGTAATATATAAAAAGCGGTAGGCTATATTTTTAATATAGCTTAAGGTATATGCTAATATTATAAAAAATCGCAGCTTTTTTAAAAAAGTCCGAATTATTTAATATAAAGAGGGTAAAGCTAGTTTTTAGCCCTATATATTAGAAAGGACGTATTTAATATATTTTTTTCTAAAATGTTAGATATAATAAAAATTAATAAATTAAAAGCTTTTTTTTAATTTTATAAATAATAATATATAGCTATTTTTAGTTAGTAAAATAATTTATTTATTTAATTATAATAACGAATAAGATATTTATTTGCTAAATAGCTTATATTACTTTAATAGTATGTTAACTTTTTAGAAGGACTATTTGCTTAAGCGGGTAAAAGTTGGATATAATAATAAGTTAATAATATATTATATATATATTATAGGCCTATAAAAGTAGGTTTAACTGTTAGTCCAGCACTTTTGTTTTTTTAAAGGGAGCTTTTTATTATTGGGAGAGAAAGCAAAAAAACTTACGTAGTATAAATAATACCAGCTAGTATAAGGAACGCCTTATACTTTATTTTATAGGGTACAGCTGATTTTATAGTAAGTCTAAGTTGCGCTAAACTGTTATAATATATATAAAGCGGTAAGCTAATATATAGCTTAAAGTATATGTTAATTTTTTAAGAAATTAAGTCTTTATAATTAAACTTAATACGTTAAAGTTTAGGGAGGTTGTAGTAACTATAATTAGTAAATAAATGTTGTAATACTTTTAGATATTCTGGGTTATACGCGCGTTATATTGATAGAAATAGCAAATATTTCTTTAATAGAGATATTTAAGTAATTTTGTTAAACTTTGTTATACTAAAAATAAAGTATTACAATTATTGCTTTTTAATAAAGAATTCTTAATAAGTATAAATTATTAACTTATGTTAATTATATCTTTGTTTTTTATATATACTGCTTATTGCTATTACTAATTAAATAGCTTAGTAAAGCTTTTAAATTAGCTTAAAAAAGTTAGCAATAATACTTTAAAGCTAGAAAATTATTTAAATTTAGTTATTTAAAAGAAATAAAAGTTATAACAAAGTTTCCGTTAGTAAACTAGCGGAAGGATTATTAAAAAGTTCTATAACTTTTAAACTTATATAAATATATTTTATGTTATTTTGGCAGGTTATGCTTACTTTATAAAACTTATCCGGTAGATGTAGGTAAGCTTGCCGGCGGCTTAAGAAACTTTGTTTAATATTAAATTTTAAACTTATAATTAAATAAGTTAAAATTTTTAATAATAAATCTTTTAGTTTTAGTATTAATGAAGAATGTAGTAAAATGTAATAAGTAATATAAATTATAGAATTTAGTAAATTATTAAATCTTTAAACGTATATTATGTTTATTAATATTTTAGTAAATATGTTTGTTTAAGCGTTATTTTAACTTTTAAGCTTTTATTACTTAATATTAGGAGCTTATAGTATTTATAGCTCCTTAAAGTTAGTAGCGGAGTTAGTTTGTACTTTAAATATAGTAATTTTATTTTATTTATTAGTTAGACCGGTCCCTTGCTATAAAATACTTTAATTTTTAAAGGTTAACCTTAGATTAAGTAAAAATACTTGTTAAACTTAAATATATTAATAAGCAAAAGAAAAGAAATTAATAGGGATTGCTTTAATAATAATAAATAAAGCAGCAATAGCTTAAATTTAAAATTTGGCTTTTAGGTCTAAGTTATAATTTGTAAAAAATATTTTTGGCGCAATATTTTCCGAGTTTTTTAAAACGGGACGCTTTAAAGGGTAAGAGCTCCGTATAGTTAGATACTAAGTTTTTATATAGCTTTTTCGATAAGTTAAGTAGTTTGGGAATGCTACTTTAAATAGGAGGTAAATTTTTTTTAAAGCTAAATATTAGCCAGAGATCGATAGCGTATAAATAGAATAATTAAAAAATGAAAAGTACTTTAAAAAGAAGGTTAAATAGTATATGAAATTGTTAAAAAGGAAGCGTTTATAACTAGACCTTTTTTTAGCAGATTATCTAGTGTTTTTATTAGTATATTTTGCTAGGTTTAGGCTAGCATTGGTTTTTATAGGGGGATAAAAGCTTTAAAAACGTAGCTCCTTTAAGAGTGTTATAGACTTTTATATAATATTTTTATAAGGATTAAGGACTACGCTTTGGTAAGGATGCTGGTATAATGGTTATTAATAACTTATTTTAAAATATGGATTAAGGAGTTGAATATTTATGTGAGTGTTTGGGTATTAAACCTTTATATATAATAAAAATAAACGGAAGTAAGAGTTTTTATAGGTATATTATTAACTAATCCTAATATTTTCGGATGGATTTAAGTAAGAGTATAATTGTTTAAACCCGAAAAATGGTGAACTATATATAAATAGGGTAAAGTTAAAAAAAACTTTGGTGGAGGTTTATAGCAGTTTTGATGTATAAATTGATTATTAAATTTATATATAGGGGCAAAAGATTTATTAAATTATTTAGTAGTTAGTTATTGCTAAAGTTTTTTTTAAAATAGTAGTGTTGTTTTTTAGTTTTATAAAGTAAAGTGAATAATTAGGGATTTAGGGGCGCTTTTTAGCTTTTATCCATTTTTAAACTTTAAATATATAAAAAGTTTTTATTATTTAGTTAAACGTGGGCATTCGAATATATTAATACTAGTGGGCTATTTTTAGTAAGTAGAACTAGCGATATAGGATAAACTAAATACGGGGTTAAGGTGTTAGAATAAACGCTTATTAGATATTATAAAAAGTATTAATATATTTAGATAATAGGATAGTGGCTATAGAAGTTAGAATTTGCTAAAGATTGTATAATAACTTATTTATTAAATGTATTAGTTCTGAAAATAGATGGCGTTTAAGTATTCTATTTATATTTTGCCTTTAGAATAGAAATAATGCTTTAAAGAGTAGGCAGCCGTAGGGGTTAGTAATAAAGCTTAGGGCGTGAGCCCGGGTTAAATAGCTTTTAGTATAGATTTTAATAAAAATAGCAAATATTTTAATAAGAACTTAAAGGACCGAAGTAAAAAAAGGTTTTATATAAATAGTGGTTGGATGTAGGTTAGCCGATTTTAAGCTATAAAGAAGTTTTGTTTTAAAGTAGGTATTTGTGCTTTGTATAGCAAAAGAGAAGCTGGTTAATATTTTGGCGCTTAAATTTAGGTTTTATGTAGTAATGTAACTGAACGTAAAAACGATAGCGGGGGCCCTAGGCAAAGTTTTTTTTTTTTTTTAATAGTTTATTACTTTAAAATTGGTTTGTTTGGAGTTAAGGTTTAATAGCTGGAAGAGCTTAATATTTTTGTTAAGTTCGGTGTGCTTTTAATATTTTTTAAAAATCTGTAGAAAGGAATAATTTTTAAGCTAGGTTATATTTATAACTATAGTAGGTTTTTAAAGTAAACAGCCTTTAGTTAATAAAACAATATAAATAAAGGAAGTTGGCAAAATAAATCTATAATTTCGGGAAAAAGATTGGCTTTAAAGGTTGGGCACGTTGGGCCTTTAATAAATAGTTTAGGAGTAGATTGCTATTAGCTGGATAACTAGCTAGCGGTTTTTAGTATTTAAGTTTTGACGCTTTTAGCAGGCTTTGGCTGTTTGGCGTATAGTTAATAACTAATTTAGAACTAGTATAGATAGGGAAAATCTAATTGTTTAATTAAAATATAATATTGTGATAGTTAGAAAGTAATATTAATGTAATATAATTTCTACTTAATGTTTTAAATATTAAAGTAAAGTAATTTAATTAAGCGTAGGTAAACAGCGGGAATAACTATGATTTAAAATAATTATTTAAAAGGGTTATAAAAAAGTTGTTATAAAATAAGCCTTAGTAATAAATATATTATATTTACTGTAATATTATTAAATTATAAAGAGTTCTTAAAGCTTTAATTATTATAGCCTATCGAAAAATAAAGTGTAATATTAAGTATAATAGCTTAAGGATAGTAAAAACGTTAGAAATGCTATAATGGATAATTTATAGCTAAGTTTATATTTAAGGATATAGTTTAATAATTAAATAGCAGTAGGTTAGGTAGTTAATATTTTTACTGCTTAGCTTAAAATATAATCTATTCCGAGCGTAAAAGCGCGGCGGTATTAATAGTTTTTAAGGTAGCTAAATATTTTGTTATTTAATTAGTGATATATATGAATAGATTAATAAGATTTTTATTATCTTTATTTATTATTTAGCAAAACTATAGCTAAAGGAACAGGCTTAGTAGAATTAGCAGGGAAAGAAGACTTTAAAAGTTTAATAGGGTTTAAAGTATAAATAAATATTAGTTTAGCAACTATTGTTTATAGGTGGTTATAAGTGAGATAACTTAGTATGGGGGAGCTTATAGGGCTTAGAGCTTTATAGTAATCTTATAGCGAGCTGTTAAAGCTGTTATAATATATAGTAAGGTGTTAGTTCTAAGTACTATTATTTAGAGCTTAAAGTATATGCTAATTTTAAGCGAAAGTTTGTATTTAATTTAAGTGTTTATAGTATAAAGGTTAGGTAGGTTGTAGGTTAAACAACTTGTAGCTGGAGTTTTTTTTTAGAAATAATAATAGTTAAGCTTGATTTTAGTTTAATATTATAAAAAAATATAAAAAGTGTAAAATAGGTAGGAGCTTTGGCGCTAATGAAATATTATTATTTCTATTATTTTTTTATTTATTTAATAAAGCAGGGCTGGATTTTTATTTAACTTTTGGTTTTAAAGTTCTTTGTAGGCTAACCTAGGTTAAAGATATTGTTAAGTAAGAAGTTTAGCTAAGGCAGTATATTTATTAAACTATAATGTAGGTGTTTTAAGGGGGGTTTATAAAGAATAGAAATCTTTAGTAGAATAAAAGGGTAAAAGTTCCTTTAATTTTGATTTTTAATATGAATATAAACTATAAAAGTATGGCTTATTAATTTTTTAGTCCTTTAAAATTTAAGGTTAAAAGTGCTAGAAAAGTTATTATAAAGATTAACTTATTGTTCTAAGCTTATAAAAAGTAATATAAGTTTAGTCCGGTATATTTTATATGTACGCTAAAATATATAGCTTTAGTAATAGCTACTAGGTTATTAACTTAGTTAAGTAAAATATTTGGATGCAGGGAAACTTTTTTATATTATTTTACGGGCGAGTTGGCAGTATTAAGCTTATAAAGTAATACTTTTTAGTAAAATAGTATATTATTATAGGTAATAATCTGTTAATAATAGGGCAATCTATAGCTTAATAAGGCTTTATGTTTAAAAAAACAAGTTTTATAGTTTAATGTTTGCTAAAGTGTTAGTTAAAGATTTTTTTAGCTTAAGGTATAAGCTACTCCTATTTAAAAAAGTGCTAGCAGTTATAAGTTCGCATAAAACCTATAGCTATTAGAGTAAATAGCTAATAGTATAGCTGTTCGCAGGTATAAAAAAACTAGCTTATAGCAGCTAAGCGTTTATAGTAATATTGCTTTTTAATTTTTTAATATTAGCTTTTTTTATTATATTAAAATAAAATTTAATAAGCGTTAGATTGTTTATTTATTAAAATTATAGATTTTTTGTTGGTAAGAAAAGTTGGGTTTTTATAGGCTTTTGTTAGTTAATATAGCGTACTAATTATAGGTGCTATATAGCGATATAACCTAGTTCGAGGAAGGCTAAAATAAAACTGATAATAGTGTTGTTATGCTAATTTTAAGTAGAGTTATATTTATTATAGCTTATATAGAATGCGGTAAAATGTGGGTAGTATTATAAATATTGCTTAAAAGACGTGTTAAACTTTTAAAAAACTAGGCTAGGTAATAAAAAGCTTATAACTTAAATTTACTTGGAGGCGCTTAAGCTGTTTAAATAAATATTTACAGCGAGCTTAGTATAATTTTTAGAATTATTTAAATAGAAAACATAAGCTAAGTTTAGATTGTTGTAAGATAGGTTAGTTTTATTTTATTAATAACTTTACTACAATAGTAATTTAGTTTAGTATAAGAAGAATTGCTAATTTAAATAATTAGTTTTTGCGGCTATTTAACTAAGCAATACTATAATACTATTATTTGCTAAATAATAGCTAAACGCCTTTAAGTTAGAATTTATACTAAAATATAATAATACTTCTTATATATTATAAACGGATATAAATAAATTTTAGCCTTGTATTTTAGCTAGCAATTTTGCTATTAGGCTTAAAATATCTAGTAGTATTTTACGTATTATAATTTTAATATGCGTGGGATTAAATCTTTTATAGACGATTTAGCTGTGCAAAAGGGTTTTATAAATAGTAAAATAGCTTTGTTGTTATGATTTACTAAAGGTAAACTTTTTTTTACTTCGATTTTTTATATTTTTTTTACTATAATAGGGGGTTAATAAAAGGATTTTTTTTAACTTTTTTTATTATTTTTTATTTTTAAAGTAAGCTTTTTTAAGCTTAAAAAAAAAAAAAAGCAAAAGTAAAATAAGGGAAACTAAGCTTGCTACTAGTATTAATTAAGGGCTATAGTTATAGCAAACTTAGTAGGCAAAAAGTTAGTTACTTTATAAAAGTTATATTAAAAAAAGTATAGGGTAAGCTATATTAGTTATAAAAAAAATATATAAAGTAAAAAAAAAGTAATAATATAAAAAGTACTACCTTAAAAAAAATAAAAGAAACTTTTTATTAAATAGATTATATTATAACTATAGTTATAACAGTTTTAGTAGGTAAGAAATATTATAACTATAGCGGTATTAATAAGTAAAAGGCGCTAGGGTTATAGCAGTCTTTATAGTAAATTTAAGAAAGATTACTTTATAGTAGTTACCTTAAAAGAAAATACTTTAAAAGCTTTTGGTCTAATTTAAATACAGGGTAGGTCTTATAAAGTAAGTGAATTTTTAACTTATAGAACAAATATCTCAGCAACGGAAAGGCTTCTAAAAGTGAAACTAATACGAAAATATAGCTAGAGCTGTAAACTATATATTAAATATATATAAGAAATAGTGTTGTTAAAGCAAAAAAAGAATTTTTTAAAAAGTTTTAAGCTATGTTTTAAAGCGAACCCTGCCCGGCGGGTAGCTAAAAAAGGTATTATTTACTTTTATTAGTATGTTTTCTAGCGAGTTTTAAAGGCTGCTAAGAGCTTTAAATAGCGCCTACTACAGGTTTAAAGGGCTTTATATATAAATGTAGGGTAAACTAGCCCGAGGAGCTATTTTTTAGCAGTGTAGCTTTGCTTAAATAAAAAGGCAATAGTTTTTAAAAAGTAGTTATAAAATAAAGGTAAGAAGAAAGCTTTTAGTTTAAGATAAAAAAAGGTTACCTGGTAATAGCTACTTTATAAAAGGGTACCCTGTTGTAACAAGTTTTTGTAAATATAGGGTAAGCTGTGTTAAAAAGGCTACTTTAAAAAGCTTACCTTATAGCTACAAAATCTACAGCCTCCCGGGTAAGTTTTTCAAAAGTGGCTACTTTATAAAGGCTACTTTATAAAATAACAAGCTTTAAGAAATTAAAACCTTTTAAATAACTTATATTAGCTTTAATAGTAAAAAGAATAGCTAATTAAATAATAAATAAATGCTATATAAATATATTAAATAAGGAAAGAAAAGAAAAAAAAGTATTAAAATGTAGTTAAAAAAAGTTAGTTATTAAAGCTACGAGTTTTGCTGCTAATAAGCTAAATAAAAAAGTTGATTAGTTAAATTATAATATTATAAAGTTCCTTAGAACGGGATATTATAAAAGGTAAGAGCTCCGTTATAAATAATATAAGCCTTATAAAGCTATATAATAAAAGGTAATATAAAAATAGCACATTAAAATAAAGTATAGTTTAGCTTATAAAAATCTTATAAGTTAAAAAAAACTACTTTAAAAAGGTTACTTTATACATATTTCTAATAACGCTTACTGCTAGAGTTCTAGCAAGCTTTAATAAGTATAAAACAGGTAGCAAGCTTGCTTAAAGGTAGGAAAAGCTAAGCTACCCTAAAAAAGTTAACTAGTATTAGGTTTAGTGGTGCCGGCTGTTATAGTATAGCGGGCTCGGCGTGCGTAAGAAACCTTACCCTAGAGAGGTCCACCTTATACCTACCCTAAAGAAAGGACTGCTTACCCGGTTTCTTAGCAAGGAACTGTTAAGGTATACTAGATTATATATTATCTAATAGCTAATTTTTTTAACATTTAAATATACTTACATATGCTATAATAGGCTATATATTAGTAAATTAATTTGCAAAGTTAATATTTAAAGTTATTTAACTTAGCATGTTTATAAAAAAAGCAATAGGTTTATAAAAAACTTTATGTTTTAAATTGTTATAAAATATTTGTTCCTAATTAAGACTGGAGCTAATAAAATATATTATATTGTTATTTTATAGTGCTTTTAAAAGAAAGTTATTTATATTAGTATAAAGCGTATTTTAACAAGCGTTAATAAAATTATTGTTTATTGTTTTAAAAAAAAAAAACTGTTTTAAAAATATTAAACCTTTTTTTTTTAAAAAATAACCCTTAATAAAATATAAGTAATAAAATAAGAAGTTTAATAGCGTAAAAAGTTGTTAGTTTAATGGTAGGCGGTAAGTAAGTGGGTAGGTAGTAAATATAAGCGAGGTTACCCTAAAAAGCGCTACCCAGTATTATTTTAGGCTTGGGTAAGCAGTTGTAGCAGCTTATATAGCTAGATAAACTTATAAAGTATAAAAGAGGTTATCTTATAAAGGTTACCTGGGACCAAGCTTAATAGTGCTACTATTATATTTATAGCAGACTTAGTAGGCTAAAAGAAGTTACTTTATAAAAGCTACCCTAATGGCCTTACCTTATAGTAGGTTTTATAGTGTTAGCTTAAGGTTAAGGTTTAGCGCGAGTAATAGGTTATATAACTACCCAAAGTAGCATTATTAGCTAGCATTTTATACTCTAACTTAAATAATTTAATAAATAATAATGCTATAATAATATATTTTATATTAACTAATAGCTTATTAAAATTTATATTAAATAGTATTAAATATATTATAGTAAAGTAAATATTTATTAAAAAATTAATGTTATAAAGTTGAAGTTTTTGCTTAGGTGGAAAACTTTTATAAAAGTATTAAACTTTATAAAAAAACCTTTTAAAGAAGTTTTAGTAGTAAGCAGTTATAAGGATTTAAAGGGGTTAAAGTAATAGTTTTAATAAGTAGTAATAAAAGTTTAATAGGTTAGTGGTAGAAGTTTAGTAGGTTGGTGGTAAGAGTTTAATAGGTTAGTAGCGGTAGCTTAGTAAGTAGTGCTATTTTATATAAGAAGATAAGCTTAAAATTTTTTTAAAGTTTAATTGCTTAAATTTTTTAAAACTTGCAAAAAAGTTAGGTTCGTAAGTTAAACTAGTAGAATTTTTATATAAATTTTTTTTTAAAAATTGTTTAAATAAACAAAAAGCTTTTAAGCTATGTTTAAAAGCTAAATAGGGTTAGTAAGTATATAAAAAGGCAAAATAGTTTAAATTTATTTTAAAATGTAGAGCTAATTTATCTATTAGTTAATAAGCTATAAGGCTTATAAGAACTGGCTTACGCTGAAATATTTACTTAAACTTACTACTATAGGGTGTTAGCGTAAAAGCGTTAGTGGTTAAGCCTTTATATATATTTTTATTATAGCACCTAGGTTTTTTCTAGTTTTTTATTTATAAAATATTTATTAGTTTTATTTATTTTTTTATAGGCGAACTTTAGTGCACTTGTTGCTATTTAAGCTTTGCAAGTATTAACCCCTTTAGGGGTATTATTTATAGCGCTAATTTAAAATATATAGTAGCTATTAAGCATATTTTTTGCTTTAGCGGTTTTATTTAGGCTCTATAAATTGTTAACTTATAGCTAAAATTATTACTAAATATTAAGAAATATTTACCTAGTAGTTGCTACTTTATATTACCAGGTATAAGTTTTTTTTTAGAACTTATAAGTTCTACTGTTATAAGCTTTTAAGCTATTGATCTATATAACGGACTAGTGTTTTGGGGAATTTAGAAGGGAAAATTAGAAGGCGGTATAATATAACAGGCTTTTGCCCTAACTGCTAAGCTGCCGTTTGTTAGATTTTGATTTAGCAGTTTAACTATAACTAATTTTTTTATGTTATAAAGCGCAGTTAGCTAACCTTAGTGTATAATAGTTATTTGGTTAATTTTGCTAATAGTTATATGTTTGTTTTAAAAATTAAGCTATATATATTTAAATATAAGCAATTATATAGTAAAACTACGAATAGTTTATTAAATTAGTTATTATTTATTTAATAATATTTTATTATTTAAATAACCGTAGTAATTTTAGAGCTAATATATATTAAAAATCTTGATTTATAAAAGGATATATTTATTAAATTAAAAACTAATGCCCTTCGAAGCTTTTTAGTAATTTATAATAATTTTTTAAATTATATAGCTTTATGCTAGCAATAGTTTATTTAAATTTTTGTTTTATTAACTTTTAATAGTAAAGTCTTAGCTTGTTATAGTTATAATAGGTAATAGAGGGTTAGGGCTTAACTCTAAAGAAGGAGCTTAAAAAACGGTTACTATATTTAAAGAAAGTAATAGGCATATAAATTACCTAATTTTGATACGGGGAGGTAGTAATAATAAATATTAATATAGGGCTCTTTTAGGTTTTATAATTAAAATAAGTATAATTTAAATCTTTTAATAAGGAACAATTAGAAAGTAAATCTAGTGCTAGCAGCTGCAGTAATTCTAGCTTTAATAGCGTATATTAAAGTTATTGTAGTTAAAAAGTTTATAGTTGAACTTTAAGCTTAGCTGGCCGGTCTGCTTTATTATATATACTGGTTCGGCTGGGCCTTTTTTTTTAGAAAGCCCTATACCTTTTATTAGGTATAGTGGGGAACTAGGACTTTTATTATAAAAAAATTAAAATGTTTAAAGTAGGCTTATATTTAAATATATTAGTATAAAATAATAGAATAAAATATATAGTTTTATTTTGTTAGTTTTTAGGACTACTATAATAATTAATAAAAATAGTTAGAAATATTAATATTTAATTATTAGAGGTAAAATTTTTAGATTTATTAAAAACTAACTATTATAAAAATATTTACTAAGAATGTTTTTATTAATTAGGAATAAAAGTTAAAGGATTGAAGATAATTAAATATTATTATAGTTTTAATTATAAATTATGCTAACTAAGGATTAGATAATGTTATTTTTTAACTTGTTTAATATTTTATAAGAAATTAAAGTTTTTAGGTTTTAGGGGAAGTATAGTTGTAAGGCTAAAACTTAAAGAAATTGACGGAAGGGTACTACTAGGAATAAAACCGCAGTTCTTTATTTTAAAAAGTTATCTGAAAAAATTAGGTAGTTACTTCTATAGCTAGTTAGCGTCCGCTAGTAATATTTTTAAATTGCGGGGAACTTTTAAAGTATTAATTATTGCGGCCTGTTAAAAAATAAGGTATAACACTAGGTTAATAGCCCTAGGGATAGTAAAAACGTTGGTAATATAACAATAGATAATTTGTAGCTAAATATTATAAAAAGTAAAAGTTTAAAGATTTAATAAGGGTAAATATTTAAATAACTAATTTTTTAATAGGTGCTTAAAATAAAGTCTAAAAATATATTAAAAGGTTTGTAAATAACTTTATAAAACGGGAGCCTATGGCTTAATTTAACTTAATATAGGGAAACTTATTAGGTTAACTAAATAGTTACTATCTAGGCCTAAAAAAGTAATTAATTTTGCTAGTACTAAATATTTGTTTACGTAGAAAAGCTCCCGATTTAAATATAGAGCAATAGTATTGTTATTAATGTTTAGTGCAATATTTATTAAAATAGGGAACGTTATATTTATTACTTTATAGGTATATTGATTTTGTAGCAAGCTTAAATTATATTAAGCTGTTATAATATATAAAAAGCGGTAGGCTATATTTTTAATACGGCTTAAAGTATATGTTAATATTGCAAAAAATTACAGCCTTTTTAAAAAGGTTTAAATTATTTAATGTAAAAAGGGTAAGGCTGGTTTTTAGCTTTATATATTAGAGGAAATATATTTAATATGTTTTTTTTTAAAATGCTAGATATAATAAGGATTAATAGATTAAAAGCTTTTTTTTGATTTTATAGGTAGTAGTATATGGCTGTTTTTAGTTAGTAAAGTGATTTATTTGTTTAATTGCAATAATAAACAAAATATTTATTTGCTAAATAGCTTATATTGCTTTAATAGTATGCTGGCTTTTTAAAGGAACTATTTGCTTAAGCGGGTAGAAGTTAGATGTAATAATAGGTTAACAATATGTTATATATATATTATAGGCCTATAAAAGTAGGTTTAACTGTTAGTCCAGCACTTTTGTTTTTTTAAAAGGAGCCTTCTACTATTAAGAAAAAAAGTAAGGAAACTTATGTAGTATAGGCAATACTAGCTAATATAAAAAACGCTTTATATTTTATTTTATAAAGTATAGCTAATTTTGTAGCAAGTTTAAGTTGCGCTAGACTATTATAATGCGTATAAAACGGTAAGCTAATATATAGCTTAAAGTATATGCTAATCTTTTAAAAAATTAAGTTTTTATAATTAAATTTAATATATTAAAGTTTAAAAAGGTTGTAATAACTATAATTAATAAATAAATGCTGTAATACTTTTAAATGTTTTAGGCTATATATATATTATATTAATAAAAATAGCAAATATTTTTTTAGTAGAGATATTTAGGTAATTTTGTTAAACTTTGTTATACTAGGGATAAAGTATTATAATTATTGCTTTTTAATAAAAAATTCTTAGTAAACGTAAGTTATTAACTTACGTTGATTATATTTCTGCTTTTTATATATACTGCTTATTGCTATTATTAATTAAATAGTTTAGTAAGGCTTTTAAACTAGTTTAAAGGAGTTAGCAATAATATTTTAAGGCTAGAAAGTTATTTAAACTTGGTTATTTAAAAGAAATAAAAGTTATAATAAGGTTTTTATTAATAAATTAGCGGAAAGATTATTAAAGAGTTCTATAACTTTTAAACTTATATAAACATATTTTATATTATTTTAGTAGGTTATGCTTACCTTATAAAACTTACTCAGTAAACGTAGGTAAGCCTGCCGGCGGCCTAAGAAACTCTATTTAGTATTAAATTTTGAATTTATAACTAAATAAATTAAAATTTTTAACAATAGATCTTTTAGTTCTAGTATTAATAAAGAACGTAGCAAAATGCAATAAATAATATAAATTATAAAATTTAGTAAATTATTAAATCTTTAAACGTATATTATATTTATTAATATTTTAATAAACATGCCTGTTTAAGCATTATTTTAACTTTTAAGCCTTTGTTATTTAGTGTTAAGAGCTTATAGTACTTATAGCTCTTTAAAGTTAGTAGCAAAGTTAGTTTATATTTTAAACGTAATAATTTTATTTTATTTATTAGTTAAACTGGTCCTCTGCTATAAAATATTTTAATTTTTAAAAGTTAACTTTAAATTAGGTAGGAATACTTGCTAAACTTAAATATATTAATAAGCAAAAGAAAAAAAATTAATAAGGATTGCCCTAGTAATAGTAAATAAAGCAGTAATAGCTTAAATTTGAAATCTGGCTTTTAGGTCTGAGTTGTAATTTATAAAAAATACTTTTAGCGTAGTATTTTTTAAGTTTTTTAAAACAGGACGTTTTAAAGGATAAAAGCTTTATATAGTTGGATACTAAGTTTTTATATAGCTTTTTTAACAAGTTAAATAGTTTAAGAATGTTGCTTTAAATAGGAAGTAAATTTTTTCTAAAGCTAAATATTAGCTAGAGACCGATAGCGTATAAGTAAAATAATTAAAAAATAAAAAGTACTTTAAAAAAAGAGTTAAATAGTATATAAAATTATTAAAAAAAAAGTATTTATAACTAGATCTTTTTTTAGTAGATTATTTAGTGTTTTTATTAGTATACTTTGCTAAGTTTAAGCTAGTATTAGTTTTTATAAAGGGATAAAAGCTTTAAAAACGTAGCTTTTTTAGGAGTATTATAAACCTTTATATAATACTTTTACGGGGATTAAAGACTGCGTTTTGGCAAAGATGTTGGCGTAATGGTTATTAATAACTTGTTTTAAAATATAGACTAAAGAGTTAAATATTTATATAAATGTTTAAGTATTAAACTTTTATATATAATAAAAATAAACGGAGGTAAAAGCTTTTATAGGTATATTATTAACTAATTCTAATATTTTTAAATAGATTTAAATAAAAGTATAACTGTTTAGACCTAAAAAATAATAAACTATATATAAATAAAGTGAAGCTAAAAGAAACTTTGGTAAAAGCTTGTAGCAGTTTTAATATATAAATTGATTGTTAAATCTGTATATAGGGGCAAAAGACTTATTGAACTATTTAGTAGCTGGTTATTACTAAAGTTTCCCTTAAAATAGTAGTGTTGTTTTTTAGTTTTATAAAGTAAAATAAATAATTAGGGACTTAGGGGCGCTTTTTAGCCTTTATCTATTTTTAAACTTTAAATATATAAAAAGTTCTTATTATTTAGTTAAACGTGGGCATTTAAATATACTAATATTAGTAGGCTATTTTTAGTAAGCAGAACTAGTAATATAGGATAAACTAAACGCGGGGTTAAAGTGCTAGAGTGGATGCTTATTAAATACTATAAAAAATATTAGTATATTTAAATAATAGGACGGTAGCTATAGAAGTTAAAATCTATTAAAAACTGTATAATAACTTATTTATTAAATATGCTAGTTCTAAAAATAGATAATACTTAAACGTTTTATTTATACTTTGCTTTTAAAGTAAAAATAATGCTTTAAAAAGTAGGCAGCTATAAAGGTTAATAACGAAGCTTAGGGCGTAAGCCTGGGTTAAACAGCTTTTAGTATAGATTTTAATAAAAATAGCAAATATTTTAATAAAAACTTAAAGGACTAAAATAGAAAAAAGTTCTATATAAATAGCAGTTAGATATAGGTTAGCCGATTTTAAGCTATAAAAAAGTTTTATTTTAAAGTGGGCATTTGTGCTCTATATAACAAAAAAGAAGCTGGTCAATATTTTAGCGCTTAGATTTAGGTTTTATATAGCAATATAACTAAACGTAGAAATAATAGCGGGGGCCTTAAACAGAGTTTTTTTTTTTTTTTAACAGTTTATTACCCTAAAATTAGTTTGTCTAAAGCTAGGGTTTAATAGCTAGAAAAGCTTAATACCTTTATTAAGTCCGGTGCGCCTTTAATATTTTTTAAAAATCTACAGGAAGGAATAATTTTTAAGCTAGGTTATATTTATAACTATAGCAGGTTTTTAAAATAAATAGCTTTTAGTTAATAAAATAATATAAATAAAGGAAGTTAGCAAAATAGATTTATAACTTTAAGAAAAAGATTAGCTCTAAGGGTTAGGTATATTAAGCTTTTAATAAATAGCTTGGGAGCAGATTGCTATTAACTAGATAACTGGCTAGCAGTTTTTAGTATTTAGGTTCTAACGCTTTTAATAAGCTTTGGCTATTTAACGTACGGTTAATAATTAATTTAAAACTAGTATAAATAAAGGGAATTTAACTATTTAATTAAAATATAATATTGTAATAGTTAGAAAGTAATATTAACGTAATATAATTTCTACTTAATGCTTTAAATATTAAAATAAAGTAATTTAACTAAGCGCGGGTAAACAGTAGGAATAACTATAATTTAAAATAACTATTTAAGAAAGTTATAAAAAAGTTATCATAAAATAAGCCTTAGTAATAAATATATTATATTTACTATAATATTATTAAATTATAAGGAGTTTTTAAAGCTTTAATTACTGCGGCTTATCGAAAGACAAAGTATAATACTAAGTATAATAGCTTAAGGATGGTAAAAACGTTAGAAATATTATAATAAATAATTTGTAGCTAAGTTTATATTTAAGGATATAGTTTAACAATTAAATAGCAGTAGGTTAAATAGTTAATATTTTTACTGCTTAGCTTAAGATATAATCTACTCTAAGCGTAAAAGTGTAGCAATATTAACAGCTCTTAAAGTAGCTAAATACCTTATTATCTAATTAGTAATATATATAAATAAATTAATAAGATTCTTACTATCTTTATCTACTATTTAATAAAACTATAGCTAAAGGAACAGGCTTAATAGAATTAGCGGGGAAAAAAGACTTTAAAAGTTTAATAGGGTTTAAAGTATAAATAAATACTAGTTTAGCAACCGTTATTTATAAGTGGTCGCAAGTAAAATAACTTAGTATAAAGGAGCCTATAAGGCTTAAAGCTTTATAATAATCCTATAGCGAGCTATTAAAGCTATTATAATACGCGGTAAAGTATTAGTTTTAAGTACTATTACCTAGAGCTTAAAGTATATGCTAATTTTAAGCAAAAGCTTATATTTAATTTAAGTACCTATAGTATAAAAGTTAAATAGGTTATAGGTTAAACAATTTATAGCTAGAGTTTTTTTTTGGAAATAGTAATAGTTAAGCTTGACTTTAGTTTAATATTATAAAAAAATATAGGAAGTATAAAATAGGTAGAAGCTTTAGCGCTAATAAAATACTATTACTTCTATTGTTTTTTTACTTATTTAATAAAGCAAGGCTAGATTTTTATCTAACTTTTAGTTTTAAAGTTTTTTGTAGGCTGATCTAAGTTAAAAACATTGTTAGATAGGAAGTTTAGCTAGGGCAGTATATTTGTTAAACTATAACGTAGGTGTTTTAAGGGGGGCTTATAGAGAACAGAAATCTTTAGTAGAATAAAAAAGTAAAAGTTTTTTTAATTTTAATTTTTAGTATAAATATAAACTATAAAAATATAGTTTATTAATCTTTTAGTTCTTTAAAATTTAAGGTTAAAAGTGCTAAAAAAGTTACTATAAGGATTAACTTATTATCCTAAGCTTATAAAAAGTAATATAAGTTTAATCTAATATATTTTATATATACGCTAGAATATATAGCTCTAGTAATAGCTACTAGGTTATTAACTTAGTTAGGTAAAATACCTAAATGTAAAGAAACCTTTCTATATTATTTTATAGGCAAGTTAGCAGTACTAAGCTTATAAAGTAATACTTTTTAATAAAATAATATACTACTATAAGTAATAATTTATTAATAATAGGGCAATCTATAGCTTAATAAGGCTTTATGTTTAAAAAAACAAGTTCTATAGTTTAATGCTTGCTAAAATATTGGTTAAAGATTTTTTTAGCTTAAAGTATAAGTTACTCCTACTTAAAAAAGTGCTAGCAATTATAAGTTCGTATAAAACCTATAGCTATTAAAGTAAATAACTAATAGTATAGCTGTTTGTAGGTATAAAAAAACTAGCTTATAGCGGCTAAACGTTTATAGCAATATTGCTTTTTAATTTTTTAATATTAGCTTTTTCTATTATATTAAAATAAAATTTGGTAAGCGTTGGATTATTTACTTACTAAAATTATAGATTTTTTGTTAGTAGGAAAAGTTGGGCTTTTATAAGCTTTTGCTAGTTAATATAGCGTACTAATTATAGGTGCTATATAGCAATATAACCTGGTTTAAAAAAAGCTAAGGTAAAACTAATAATAGTATTACTATGCTAATTTTAAGTAGAGTTGTATTTGTTATAGCCTATATAAAGCGCGGTAAGATATAGGCAATATTATAAATATTGTTTAAAAGATATATTAAACCTTTAAGAAATTAGGCTAAGTAACAGAGAGCTTATAACTTAAATTTACTTAGGGGCGCTTAAGCTGTTTAAATAAATATTTATAGCAAGCCTAATATAATTTTTAAAATTATTTAAATAAAGAACGTAAGCTAGGTTTAAACTGTTGTAAAATAGGTTAGTTTTATTTTACTAATAACCTTATTGCAATAGTAATTTAGTTTAGTATAAAAAGAACTGCTAATTTAAATAATTAGTTTTTGCAGCTATTTAACTGGGCAGTGCTGTAACGCTACTATTTGCTAAATAATGGCTAAACGCTTTTAAGTTAAAATTTATATTAAAATATGGTAATACCTTTTATATGTTATAAATAGATATAAATAGGCTTCGGCCTTGTATTTTAGCTAGCGATTCTGCCATTAAGCTTAAAGTGTTTAGTAGTATTTTATATATTATAATTTTAACACGCGTAGGATTAAATCCTTTATAAACAATTTAGCTGTACAAAAAAGTTTTATAAGTAGTAGAGTAGTTTTGTTATTATAATTTGCTAAGGGTAAGCCCTCTTTTACTTCGATTTCTCATATTTTTCTTATTATAATAGAAGGTTAATAAGAGGATTTTCTTTAACTTTTTTTGTTATTTTTTATCTCTAGAGTAAGCTTTTTCAAGCTTGGAAAAAAAAAAAAGCAAAAGTAAAATAAGGGAAACTAGGCTTGCTACTAGTATTAATTAAGGGCTATAGTTATAGCGAACTTAGTAGGCAAAAGGTTAGTTACTTTATAAAAGTTATATTAAAAGAAGTATAAAGTAAGTTATATTAGTTATAAAAGAAATATATAAAGCAGAAAAAAAGCAATAATATAAGAGGTGCTACCTTAAAAAGAATAAAAAAGACTTTTTACTAGGTAGGTTATATTATAACTATAGTTATAATAGTTTTAGTAGGTAAAAAGCACTATAACTATAGCAGTATTAATAAGTAAAGGGCGCCAGAGTTATAGCAGTCTTTTTAGTAGATTTAAAAAAAATTACCTTATAGTAGTTACCCTAAAGGAAGATACCCTAAAGGCTTTTAATCTAACTTAAATACAGGGTAGGTCTTATAAGGTAAATAAATTTTTAATTTATAAAACAAATATTTTAGCAATAAAAAGGTTTTTAAAAGCGAAACTAATATAAAAATATAGCTAGAGCTGCGAACTATGCATTAGATATATATAGGAAATAGTATTGTTAAAGCAAAAAAAGAATTTTTTAGAAGGTTTTAAGCTATGCTTTAAAATAAACCCTGCCTAGCAGGTAGCTAAAAAAAGTATTATTTATTTTTATTGGCATATTTTCTAACAAGTTTTAAAAGCTGCCGAAAGCTTTAAATAGCGCCCGCTATAGGCTTAAAGGGCTTTATATATAAATATAGGGTAAACTAGCCTAAAGAGCTGTTTTTTAACGGTGTAGCTTTATTTAAATAAAGGGGCAATAGTTTTTAAAGAGTAGTTGTAAGACAAAGGTAGGAGGAAGGCTTCTAGTTTAGGATAAAAAGAGGTTACTTAGTAATAGCTACTTTATAAAGGGGTACCCTGTTGTGATGAGTTTCTACAAATATAGAGTAAGCTATGTTAAAGAGGCTACTTTAAAGAGCCTACCCTATAGCTACAAAATCTACAGCCTCCCGGGTAAGTTCTTCGAAAGTGGCTACCCTATAAAAGCTACCCTATAGAATAACAAGCTTTAAGAAATTAAAACCTTTTAGGTAACTTACGCTAGCCTTAATAGCAAGAGGAATAGCTAGTTAAGTAGTAGATAAATATTATATAAATATATTAAATAAGGAAAGAAAAGAAAAAAAGGTATTAAAATATAGTTAAAAAAAGTTAGTTGTTAAAGCTACAAGTTTTGCTGCTAATAAGCTAAATAAAAAGGTTAATTAGTTAAATTATAATATTATAAAGTTTTCTAGAACGGAATGCCGTAAAGGGTAAAAGCCCCGTTATAAATAATATAAGCTTTATAAAGCTGTATAATAAAAAGTAATATAAAGATAGCACATTAGAATAAAGTGTAGTTTAGCTTATAAAAGTCTTATAAGTTAAAAAAAACTATTTTAAAAAAGTTACTTTATATATATTTCTAATAATACTTACCGCTAGAGTTTTAGCGGGCTTTAATAAGTATAAAATAGGTAGTAAGCTTGTTTAAAAGTGGGAAAAGCTAAGCTACCCTAAAGAAGTTAACCGGTATTAGGTTTAGTAGTACCGGCTGCTATAGTATAGCGGGCTCGGCGTACGTAAGAAGCCCTACCCTAGAGAGGTCCACCTTGTACCTACCCTAAAAAAAGGACCGCCTACTTGGTTTTTTAACAAAGAACTATCAAGGTATATTAGACTATATATTATTTAATAGCTAATTTTTTTAGCATTTAAACGTACTTATATACGCTATAATAAGCTGTATATTAGTAGATTAATTTATAAAGTTAATATTTAAAGTTATTTAACCTAATATATTTATAAAAAAAGCAATAGGTTTATAAAAAACTTTGTGTTTTAAGTTGTTGTAAAATATTTATTTCTAATTAAGACCGGAGCTAACAAAGTATATTATATTATTATTTTATAGTGCTTTTAAAAAAAAGTTACTTATATTGGTATAAAGCGTATTTTAACAAGCGTTAATAAGATTATTATTTACTATTTTAAAAAAAAAAAACTGTTTTAAAAGTATTAAACCTTTCTTTTTTAAAAAATAACCCTTAATAAAGTATAAGTAATAAAGTAAGAAGTTTAATAGCATAAAAGGTTGTTAGTTTAATAGTAAGCAGTAAGTAAATAGGTAAGTAGTAAGTATAGGCGAGGTTACCCTAAAAAGCGCTACCTGGCATTATTTTAGGCCTAGGTAGGCAGTTGTGGCAGCTTATATAGCTAAACAGACTTATAAAGTGCAAGGGAGGTTACCCTATAAAGGTTACTTAGGACCAAGCTTAGTAGTACTACTATTATATTTATAGCGGACTTAGTAGGCTAAAAGAAGTTACCTTATAAAAGCTACTTTAATAGCTCTACTTTATAGTAGGTTTTATAATATTAGCTTAAAGTTAAGGTTTAGCGCGGGCAATAGGTTATATAACCACCTAAGGTAGCACTACTAGCTAGTACTTTATATTTTAACTTAAATAACTTAATAAGTAATAATGCTATAATAATATATTTTATATTAACTAATAGCTTATTAAAATCTGTATTAAATGGTATTAAATATATTATAGTAAGGCAAATATCTATTAAAAAATTAATATTGCAAAGTTAAAGTTCTCGCTTAGGTAGAAAACCTTTATAAAAGTGCTAAACTTCGCAAAAAAACCCCTTAAAAAAGTTCTAATAGTAGGCAGTTATAAAGATTTAAAAGGGTTAAGGTAGTAGTTTTAATAAGTAGTGGTAGGAGTTTAATAAGTTGGTGGTAGGAGTTTAATAAGTTAATAGTAGGAGTTTAGTAAGTTAGTAGCAGCAGCTTAGTAGGTAATACTATTTTATATAGGAGGATAGGCTTAAGATTTTTTTAAAGTTTAATTGCTTAAACTCTTTAGAATTTGCAAAAAAGTTAGGTTCGTAAGTTAAACTAGTAGAATTCCTATATAAATTTTTTTTCGGAAATTGTTTAAATAGACAAGAAGCCTTTAAGCTATGTTTAAAAGCTAAATAGGGTTAGTAGGTATATAAAAAAGCAAAACAGTTTAAACTTATTTTAAAATATAGAGCTAATTCACCTGTTAGTTAGTAAGCTATAGGGCTTATAAAAACTAGCTTACGTTAAAGTACTTACTTAAACCTGCTACTATAGGGTATTAGCGCAAAAATATTAGTAGTTAGGCCTTTATATATACTTTTATTATAGCACCTAAGTTTTTTTTAGTTTTTTATTTGCAAGATATCTACTAGTCTTATTTATTTTTTTGTAGGCAAACTTTAGCGCACTTATTACTATTTAAGCCTTACAAATATTAACCCCTTTAGAGGTATTATTTATAGCGCTAATTTAGAATACGTAGTAGCTATTAAGCGTATTTTTTGCTTTAGCGGCTTTATTTAAACTCTATAGATTGCTAGCTTATAGCTAGAATTACTACTAAATATTAAAAGATACTTACTTAATAGTTGCTATTTTATACTATTAGGTATAAGTTTTTTTTTGGGACTTATAAGTTTTACTATTATAAGCCTTTAAGCTACTAATTTATATAGCGGACTAATGTTTTAGGAAATTTAGAAAAGAAAATTAAAAAGCGGTACGGTATAATAGGCCTTTGCCCTAACTGCTAAGCTGCCGCTTGCTAGGTTTCGATTTAGCAGCTTAACTATAACTAATTTTTTTATGCTATAAAGCGCAGTTAGCTAACTTTAGTATATAATAGTTATTTAATTAATTTTGCTAGTAGTTATATATTTGTTTTAAAAATTAAGCTATATATGTTTAAATATAAGCAATTATACAGCAAAACTACAAATAGCTTATTAAATTAATTATTATTTATTTAATAATATTTTATTACTTAAATAACTGTAGTAATTTTAGAGCTAATATATGCTAAAAATCTTAACTTATAAAAGGATATATTTATTAGATTAAAAACCAATGCCTTTCGGGGCTTTTTAGTAATTTATAATAACTTTTTAAATTATATAGCTTTATGCTAGCGATAGTTTATTTAAATTTTTGCCCTATTAACTTTTAATAGCAAGGTCTTAGCCTGCTATAGTTATAACGGGTAATAGAAGGTTAAGGTTTAACTTTAGAAAAGGAGCCTAAAAAACGGCTACTATATTTAAAGAAAGTAGCAGGCGTATAAATTACCTAATCTTAATATAGGGAGGTAGTAATAATAAATACTAATATAAGGCTTTTTTAGGTTTTATAATTAGAATGAGTATAATTTAAATCCTTTAACGAGGAACAATTAGAGGGCAAATCTAATACCAGCAGCTATAGTAATTCTAGCTCTAATAGCGTATATTAAAATTGTTATAGTTAAAAAGCTTATAATTGAACCTTAGGCCTGGCTAGCCGGTCTACCTTACTATATATACTGGTTCGGCCGGGCCTTTCTTTTTAGGGAGCTCTATGCCTTTTACTAGGTATAGTAGGGAACTAAGACTTTTATTATAAAAAAATTAAAGTGTTTAAAGCAGGCTTATGCTTAAATATATCAATATAAAATAATAAAATAGGATATATGGTTTTATTTTATTGGTTTTTAGGACCGCCGTAATGATTAATAAGGACAGTTAGGGGTATTAATATTTAATTATCAGAAGTAAAATTTTTAAATTTATTAAAGACTAACTATTACAAAAACATTTACTAAAAATATTTTTATTAATTAGGAATAAAAGTTAAAGAATTAAAAATAATTAAATACTATTATAGTTTTAACTATAAACTATACTAACTAAGGATCGGACAATGTTATTTTTTAACTTGTTTAATATTTTATAAGAAATTAAAGTTTTTAAGTTTTAGGAGGAGTATAATCGCAAGGCTAAAACTTAAAAAAATTAATAAAAAGGTACCACTAGGAATAAAACTGTAGTTCTTTGCTCCAAAAAGCTATTTAAAAAAATTAAATAGTTGCTTTTATAGCTAGTTAACGTCCGCTGGCGATACTTTTAAATTGCGGAAAACTCCTAAAGCATTAATTACCGCGGCCTATCGAAAAATAAAGTATAGCACTAGGTTAATAGCTCCAGGGATAGTAAAAACGTTAGTAATATAATAATAGATAATCTGTAGCTAAATATTATAGAAAATAAAAGTTTAGAGACTTAATAGGAGTAAATGCTTAAATAACTAATTTTTTAGTAAGTGCTTAAGATAAAGTCTAAAAATATACTGAAAAGTTTGTAAATAACTTTATAAAACGGGAGCCTGCGGCTTAATTTAACTTAATATAAGGAAACTTACTAGGTTAACTAAATAGTTATTGTTTAGGCCTAGAAAAATAATTAATTTCGCTAGTGCTAGATATTTGTTTATATAGAAAAGCTCTTAATTTAAACGTAAAGCAATAGCATTGCTATTAATATCTAGTACAACATTTGCTAGAATAGGGAACGTTATATTTACTATTTTATAGGTATACTAATCTTATAGCAAGCTTAAGTTATATTAAGCTGTTATAACGCGTAAAAAGTAGTAGGCTATATTTTTAATACGGCTTAAGGTATATGCTAATATTGTAAGAAATTGCAGCCTTTTTAAAAAGGTCTGAATTATTTAATGTAAGGAGGGCAGGGCTGGTTTTTGGCCCTGTGTATTAAAGGGGATATATTTAATATATCTCTCTTTAAAATGCTAAATATAATAAGGATTAATAGATTAAAAGCTCTTTTTTAATTTTATAAGTAGTAATATATAGCTGTTTTTAGTTAGTAAAGTAATTTATTTGTTTAATTATAATAATAAACAAAATATTTATTTGCTAAATAGCTTATATTACTTTAATAATATGCTAGCTTTTTAAAAGGACTATTTGCTTAAACGGGTAAAAGTTGGATATAATAACAGGTTAACAATATATTATATATATATTATAGGCCTATAAAAGTAGGTTTAACTACTAGTCTAGCACCTTTATTTTTTTAAAAGGAGCCTCCTGCTATTAGGAAAAAAAGCAAAAAAACTTACGTAGTATAGGCAACACTAGCTAGTATAAAAAACGCTTTATACTTTATTTTATAAAGTACAGCTGATCTTATAGCAAGTTTAAGTTGTGTTAAACTGTTATAACGCGTATAAAGCGGTAGGCCAATATATAGTTTAAAGTACGTGCTAATTCTTTAAAAAATTAAGTCTTTATAATTAAACCTAATATATTGAAGTTTAAAGAGGTTATAGCAACTATAATTAATAAATAAATATTGTAATACTTTTAAATGTTCTGGGCTATATATACGTTATATTAATAAAAATAGCGAGTATTTCTTTAGTAGAAATATTTAAGTAATCTTGTTAAACTTTGTTATGCTAGGGATAAAGTATTATAATTATTGCTTTTTAATAAAGAATTTTTAGTAAATATAAGTTATTAATTTGCGTTAATTATATCCCTGCTTTTTATATATACTGCCTATTGCTACTACTAATTAAATAGCTTAGTAAAGCTTTTAGACTAGCTTAAAAAAGTTAGCAATAATACTTTAGAGCTGGAAAGTTATTTAAACTTAGTTATTTAGAGGAAGTAAAAGTTATAACAAGGTTTCCGTTAGTAAACTAATAAAAAAATTATTAAAGAGTTCTATAACTCTTAAACCTATATAAATATACTTTATATTACTTTAGCAGGTTGTGCTTACTTTATAAAACCTACCCGGTAAACGTAGGTAAGCCTGCCGGCGGCCTAAGAAACTTTATTTAGTATTAAATTTTAAACTTATAACTAAATAAGTTAAAACTTTTAACAACAGATCTTTTAGTTTTAATATCAATAAAAAATATAGCAAAATATAATAAATAATATAAATTATAGAATTTAGTAAATTATTAAATCTTTAAACGTATATTATATTTATTAGTATTTTAGTAGGTATGCCTGTTTAAGCGTTATTTCAACCTTTAAGCCTCTGTTGCTTAGTGTTAAAAGCTTATAGTACTTATAACTTTTTAAAGTTAGTAGTAGAGTTGGTTTATATTTTAAACGTAGTAATTTTATTTTATTTATTAGTTAAACCGGTCCTTTGCTATAAAATACCCTAATTTTTAAAAGTTGACCTTAGATTAGGTAAAAATATCTGCTGAACTTAAATATATTAATAAACAGAAGAAAAAAAACTAATAAAGATTGCCTTAATAATAGTAAGTAAAGTAGTAACAGCTTAAATTTAAAATCTGGCCTTTGGGTCCGAGTTGTAATTTATAGAGAATGCTTTTAGCGCAGTATTTTCTGAGTTTTTTAAAATAGGACGCTTTAGAGGGTAAGAGCTTTGTACGGTTAGATACCAAGCCTCTGTATAGCTCCTTTGATAAGTTAAATAGTTTGGGAATGTTGCTTTAAATAAGAGGTAAATTTTTTTTAAAGCTAAATATTAGTTAAAGACCGATAGTATATAAGTAAAGTAATCAAAAGATAAAAAGCACTTTAAAAAGAGGGTTAAATAGCACATAAAATTGTTAAAAGGGAAGCGTTTGCAACTAGACTTTTTTTTAGCGGATTATTTAATGTTTTTACTAGTATATTTTACTAAGTTTAAGCTAGCATTGGTTTTTGTAGGGGGATAAAAGCTCTGGGAATATAGCTCTTTTAAGAGTATTATAGACCTTTGCATAATACCCTTATAAGGACTGAGGACCGCGCTTTGGCAAGGATACTGGCATAATAGTTATTAATAACCTGTTTTGAAATATAGACTAAAGAGTTAAATATTTGTATAAATGTTTGGGTATTAAACCTTTATACGTAATAAAAGTAAATGGAGGTGAGAGCTTTTACAGGTATATTATTAACTAATCCTAATGTTTTCGGATAGATTTAAGTAAAAGCATAACTATTTAGACCTAAAAAATGGTGAACTATATATAAATAGGGTAAAGCTAGAGGAAACTTTAGTAAAGGTTTGCAGCAGTTTTAATATATAAATCGATTGTTAAATCTGTACATAAGGGCAAAAGATTTATTGAACTATTTAATAGTTGGTTACTACTAAAGTTTTTTTTAAAATAGCAGTGTTATTTTTTAGTTTTATGAGGTAAAATAAATAATTAGGGACTTAAGGGCACTTTTTAGCTTTTATCTATTTTTAAACTTTAAATATATAAGAAGTCCTTATTATTTAGTTAAACATGGGCATTTAAATGTACTAATATTAGTAGGCTATTTTTAATAAGTAAAACTGGCAATATAAAATAAACTGAACATAGGGTTAAGGTGCTAAAGTAAACGTTTATTAGATATTATAAAAGGTATTAGCATATTTAAATAATAGAACGGTGGCTATAAAAGTTAGAATTTATTAAAGATTATATAATAATTTATTTATCGAATATATTAGCCTTAAAAATAAATAGTGTTTAAATATTCTACCTATACTTTGCCCTTAAGGTAGAAATAATGTTTTAAAGAGTAGGCGGCCGTAGGGGTTAGTGATAAAGCTTAGGGCGTAAGCCCAGGTTAAACAGTTTTTAATATAGATTTTAATAAAAGTAGCAAATATTTTAACAAGAACTTAAAGGACTAAAGTAAAAAAAAGTTTTATATAAATAATAGTTAAATATAAGTTAGCCAATCTTAAGCTATAAAGAAGTTTTATTTTAAAGTAGGCATTTGTGCCCTGTGTAGCAAAAAAGAAGCTGGTTAATATTCCGGCGCCTGGATTTAGGTTTTATATAGTAATATAACTAAACGTAGAGATAACGGCGGGGGCTTTAAGCAGAGTTTTTTTTTTTTTTTAATAGTTTATTACTTTAAAATCGGTTTGTTTAAAGCTAGGGTTTAATAGCTAGAAGAGCTTAATACTTTTGTTAGGTCCAGTGTGTTTTTAACGTTTTTTAAAAATCTATAGAAAGGAATAATTTTTAAGCTAGGTTATATTTATAACTGTAGTAAGTTTTTAAAATGAATAGCTTCTAGTTAATAAAACAATATAGATAAGGGAAATTAGCAAAATAGATCTATAACTTTGGGAAAAGAATTAGCTTTAAAGGTTAGGTATATTGGGCCTTTAGTAGACAGCTCGGGAGTAAATTGCTATTAGCCGGGCAACCGGCCAGCGGCTTTTAGTATTTAGGTTCTGACGCTTTTAGCAGGCTTCGGCCGTCCGGCGTATAGTTAATAACTAACTTAGAACTAGTACGGATAAAGGGAATCTAACTGTTTAATTAAAATATAATATTGCGATAGTTAGAAAGTAATATTAATATAATATAATTTCTGTTTAGTGCTTTAAATATTAAAGTAAAGTAATTTAATTAAGCGCGGGTAAATAGCAGGAATAATTATAATTTAAAATAACTATTTAAAAAGGTTATAAAAAAGCTATTATAAAATAAGCCTTAGTAATAAATATATTATATTTATTGCAATACTATTAAATTATAAAAAGTTCTTAAAGCTTTAACTATTGCGGCCTGTCGAAAGATAAGGTATAGCACTAGGTATAACAGCCTAAAGATAATAAAAACGTTAGAGATGTTATAATAGATAATTTGTAGCCAAGTTTATATTTAAGGATATAGTTTAACAATTAAATAGCAGTAGGTTAGGCAGTTAATATTCTTACTGTTTAGCTTAAAATATAATCTATTCCAAGCATAAAAGCGTAACAATATTAATAGCTTTTAAAATAGCTAAATACCTTATTATTTAATTAATAACATATATAAATAGATTAACGAAATTCCTACTATCCTTATTTATTATTTAGTAAAACTATAGCTAAAGGAATAAGCTTAGCAGAATCAGCAGGGAAAAAAAATTTTAAAAGTTTAATAAGGTTTAGAGTATAAATAAATACTAGTCTAGCAACCGTTATTTATAAGTAGTTGCAGGCAAAACAACCTAGTATAAGGGAGCTTACAGGGCTTAAAGCCTTATAGTAATCCTATAGTAAGCTGTTAAGGCTGTTATAACATATAATAAGGTGTTAGTTTTAAGTACTATTACTTAAAGCTTAAAATATATACTAATCTCAAGCGAAAGCTTATGTTTAACTTAAATACTTATAGCATAAAGGTTAGGCAGATTATAAGTTAAACAACCTATAGCTAAAGTTTTTTTTCGGAAATAGTAATAGTTAAGCTTAACTTTAGTTTAATATTATAAAAAAATATAAGAAGTATAGAATAGGTAGGAGCTTTGGCGCTGGTAAAATACCATTACTCCTATTATTTTTTTACTTATTTAATAAAGCGGGGCTGGATTTTTGTTCAACTTCTAGTTTTAAGGTTTTTCGTAAGCTAACCTAGGTTAAAAACATTGTTAGGTAGGGAGTTTAGCTAAAGCGGTATATTTGTTAAACTATAACGTAAATATCCTAAAAGGGGCTTATAAAAAACAGAAATTTTTAGTAAAACAAAAGGGTAAAAGTCTCTTTAATTTTAATTTTTAGTATAAATATAAACTATAAAAGTATAGCCTATCGATTTTTTAGTCCCTCAAAATTTAAGGCTAAAAGTGCTAGAAAAGTTATTATAAAGATTAACTTACTATCCTAAGCTTATAAAAAGTAACGTAAGTTTAGTCTAATATATTTTATATATACGCTAAAATATATAGCTTTAATAATAGCTACTAGGTTATTAACCTGGTTAAGCAAAATACCTAAATATAGAGAAACCCTTTTATATTATTTTATAGGCGAGTTAGCAATACCAAGCTTATAAAATAACACTTTTCAGTAAAATAATATACCACTACGGGTAATAATCTATTAATAATAAAGCAATCTATAGCTTAATAAAGCTTTATGTTCGAAAGAACAAGTTTTATAGTTTAACATTTACTAAAATATTGGTTAAAGATTTTTTCGGCTTAAGGTACGGGCTACTCCTATTTAAGAAAGTGCTAGCAGTTATAGGTTCGCATAAAACCTATAGCTATTAGAATAAATAGCTAATAATATAGCTGTTCGTAAATATAAAAAAACTAGCTTATAGCAGCTAAACGTTTATAGCAACATTACTTTTTAATTTTTTAATGTTAGCTCTTCTTATTATATTAAAGCAGAATTTAATAAACATTAGATTATTTACCTACTAAAATTATAAATTTCTTGTTAGTAAGAAAAGTTGGGCTTTTATAAGCCTTTACTAGTTAATATAGCGTACTAATTATAGGTGCTATATGGCAATATAACCTAGTTTAAAGAAGGTTAAGGTAAAACTAATAATAATGTTGCTATACTAATCTTAAGTAAAGTTATATTTATTATAGCTTATATAAAGCGCAGTAAAGTGTAGGTAATACTATAAATACTGCTTAAAGGATATGCTAAACCCCCAAAAAACCGGGCTAGGTAACAGAGAGCTTGCAATTTAAATTTACTTAGGGGCGCTTGAGCTGTTTAAACAAATATTTATAGCAAGCCTAGTATAATTCTTAGAATTATTTAAATAAAAAATATAAGCTAAGTTTAAACTATTGTAAAACAGGTTAGTTTTACTTTATTAATAACCTTATTATAATAGTAATTCAGCTTAATATAAAAAAAACCGCTAATTTAAATAATTAGTTTTTATAGCTATCCAACCGGGTAGTACTATAACGCTACTATTTACTAAATAATAGCTAAACGTCTTTAAGTTAGAATCTATGCTAAAACGCAGTAATACTTTTTATACGTTATAAATAAATATAAATAAGCTTTAGCTTTATATTTTAGCTAGCAATTTTATCATTAAGTTTAAAATGTCTAGTAGTATTTTATATATTATAATTTTAATACGCGTAAAATTAAATCCTTTATAAACAATTTAGCTGTACAAAAAGGTCCTATAAGTAGTAAAATAGCTTTATTATTACAATCTACTAAGGGTAAGCCCTCCTTCGCTTCGATTTCTTATATTTTTCCTACTATAATAAAAAGTTAATAAAAGGATTCTCTTTAATTTTTTTTGTTGTTTTTTATTTCTAGGGTAAGCTTTTTTAAGCTTAGAAAAAAAAAAAAGTAAAGATAAAATAAGGGAAACTAAGCTTGCTACTAGTATTAATTAAAGGCTGTAGTTATAGCAAACTTAATAGGCAAAAAGTTAGTTATTCTATAAAAGTTATGTTAAAAAAAGTATAAAGTAAGCTATATTAGTTATAAAAGAAATATATAAAGTAGAAAAGAAGCAATAATATAAAAGGTGCTATTTTAAAAAAAATAAAAGAGACTTTTTACCGGGTAAGTTATATTATAATTATAGTTATAATAGTTTTAGTAAGTAAAAAGCACTATAACTATAGCGGTATTAATAGGTAAAGGGCGCCAAAGTTATAGCAATCTCTATAATAGATTTAAAAAAAATTACTTTATAGTAGTTACCTTAAAAGAAAATACTCTAAAGGCTTTTGGTCTAACTTAAATATAGGGTAGGTCTTATAAAGTAAATAAATTTTTAACTTATAAAGCAAATATCTTAGCAACAAAAAGGCCTTTAAGAGTAAAACCAATATAAAAATATAGCTGGAGCTACGAACTATACATTAAATGTATATAAAAAATAATATTGTTAAAGTAAAAAAAAAATTTTTTAGAAAGTTTTAAGCTATGCTTTAAAGCAAACCTTACCTAGCGGATAGCTAAGAGGGGTATTATCTACCTTTATTAGCATGCCTTCTAGCAAGTTTTAAGGGCTGCTAAAAGCTTTAAATAGCGCCCGCTACAAGCTTAAAAGGCCTTATATATAAATATAAGGTAAACTAGCCCAAGGAGCTGTTTTTTAGCAATATAGCTTTGCTTAAATAAAAGGGCAACAGTTTTTAGAAAATAGTTGTAAAATAGAGGTAAAAAGAAGGCTTTTAGTTTAGAATAAAAAAAGGTTACCTGGTAATAGCTACCTTATAAAGGGGTACCCTGTTATAATAAGTTTTTGCAAATATAAGGTAAGCTGTATTAAAGAGGCTACCCTAAAGAGCCTACCCTATAGCTATAAAATCTATAGCCTCCCGGGTAAGTTTTTCGAAAGTGGCTACCCTATAAAGGCTACTTTATAGAGTAACAAGCTTTAAGAAATTAGAACCTTTTAGGTAACTTATGCTAGCTTTAATAGCAAAAGAGATAGCTAATTAAGTAATAGATAAATGCTATATAAACATATTAAATAAGGAAAAAAAAGAAAAAAAGGTATTAAAATGTAGTTAAAAAAAGTTAGTTATTAAAGCTATAAGCTTTGCTGCTAATAAGCTAAATAAAAAAGTTAATTAGTTAAATTATAATATTATGAAGTTCTTTAGAATAGGACGCCGTAAAAGGTAAAAGCTTTGTTATAAATAATATAAGCTTTATAAAGCTATATAATAAAAAGTAATATAAAAACGGCGTATTAGAATAAAGTATAGTTTAGCTTATAAAAGTCTTATAAGTTAAAAAAAACTACTTTAAAAAAGTTATTTTATATATATTTCTAATAACGCTTATTACTAGAGTTCTAGCGGGCTTTAATAAGTATAAAATAGGTAGCAAGCTTACTTAAAGGTAGGAAAAGCTAAGCTACCCTAGAGAAGTTAACCGGTATTAAGTTTAGTAGTACTAGCTACTATAGTATAATAGGCTTGGCGTATATAAGAAGCTTTACCCTAGAGAGGTCTACCTTGTACTTACTTTAAAAAAAGGACTACCTACCTGGTTTTTTAGCGAAGAACTGTTAAAGCATGCTAGACTATATATTATTTAATAGCTAATTTTTTTAGTATTTAAACATATTTACATACGCTATAATAAGCCGTATATTAGCAAATTAATTTATAAAATTAATATTTAAAGTTATTTAACCTAGCGTGTTTATAAAAAAAGCAATAGGTTTATAAAAAACTTTGTGTTCTAAGTTGTTATAAAACATTTATTCTTAACTAAGACCGGAGCTAATAAAGTATATTATACCGTTATTTTATAGTACTTTTAAAAGAAAGTTACTTATATTAGTATAAAGTATATTTTAATAAGCGTTAATAAAATTATTGTTTACTATTTTAAAAAAAAAAAACTGTTTTAAAAGTATTAAACCTTTTTTTTTTAAAAAATAACCTTTAACAAAATATAAATAATAAAATAAAAAGTTTAATAGCGTAAAAAGTTGTTAG